>NC_059629.1:5028340-5085840 GCF_020424385.1 Procambarus clarkii
ACGTATACTCGGTCTCCTCGTTGATCACGTGGTCATGGCGTCGTCGCGTGTAGCGTGACACACCACTTAAGTTGCTGCTAATGTCTCCTCCTGTCATAATTTAACCTGCCGGAATGTTACATTATAAACAATGTAAAATAACATCTATATGACAACATCACCATGAGATGTATTACATTAATGTTGGACGCTTACTGTTCCGGGTGGTTTATCCTTCCTCATAACCGGTTCAACATTAAATAATATTAAATGGCCAGATAATAATTATAAAGTAGTAGAACCGGAAACAAGGTACTTCTCAATAATTTTGTGAGATCGCTGTACCTGTAGCTCAATGCTCAAAGATAAGGCTCAAAGATATCTCTAAATCTAGAGAATTTATAGCTCTCAGCTCCAGACGCGTCCTGAATGGTTCGGTTTTTATTTCGAGAGGAGTAGGTTTATTTAATATATTTGTTTACAGATAATTCTGTTGATCATAAGAAAGCAATTTTTTAGTTCATTCTAGTCCACAGACTATTGTTTTAAAGATTAATTATTAATATTATTCGTGGGTGAATTTAATTTTGGTAACGTGGCAGTGTAACTCATTTTCTAGTAGAGATTCCACAAACACAATTTTTTAGTCGATTTAACTAAGGTATTTGATAATAATTATGTTTAATATTTATTTAGTATATAATAGCAACTCTTTTCTTGCATATTATTTTAAGGGTTAATAAATGAGGTCAGAAATTTCCAACATAATTCTGGGTGGAAGAAACAAAGGTCGCAGTCCACTGTTTACGACTGGCAAACACATCACTGCTCCTTCAGAATTACTATAATATTGTTTTAGTTTGAATTTCCACTCTTGTGTGGCAGTTCTTACAGAACAGATTTTCCAGTACTGGACATTGCAGGTGTTAAGAGGTCTTTGGGAGACTTCATTTCCTGCTAGGTCCAAAGGAACTAGTTTTCTTACTGTCTTGGAACTAGTGATGTCTCTGAACTTTACTTTCACTCTTCTCAAGACACCCTGGCTGTCTGGATTTACAGAGACTATATGGCCTAGAGGCCACTCTGAGTGTGGACCATCACTGTCCACCAGAACAACATTGCCAGATTGTGATTGAATTCTATTGTAAGGATTGTGGGTCCCATGGTGATACTCCCTCAGAATTGTTAGGTACTCTCGGGTCCAAACTTCATTCCACCGACTAATTACTTTGGACAGATGTTTGTAGCTATGAACCAGGTCATTCTCTCTGACATCCCAGTTCCTCTTCAGTGAGAGACACTATAGGAGTTAGAGGTCCTCCATACATCAGATGAAACGGACTGAATGGCTCGTGCTGCGAGTTATCATTAGAGAGGAAGATCAGTGGGCGGTTATTGACCCAAGATTAAATTTCCGTGACAATGGTGTAACTCCTGGAGATCAATTTTTTGGTGGTGTAAAGTTTTCTTAGGACAGCATTCACTGTCTCCGCCATCCACTCCTAGAAGCCGCCGTGCCATGGTGCTCTGGGAGGTATAAATTTCAAGTGGCACTGCTGTTAGTTCAGGGCAGTGCATTCAACTGGGTGGTTCCAGACCTCCCTCAGGCATGCTTCCCCTGCCACCAAGTTGTAGCCGTGTCTGATATCATCAACTTGGGGCAGGATCGATGGGCAGCAAACCTGCAAAAGGCCTGGACGAATGCTGCTGCACTTATATCAGGAATCACTTCTAAGTGCACTCCTCTTGTAGTGGCACAGGTAAATAGGCAAATGTATGCCTTGACAGGGATTTTGCACCTAGTGCCTGTCAGTTATGGCTCCTGTGTAGTCTACACCAGTGGTCTCAAAAGGAGATGGGTGGATAACTCGTTCCCTTGGGAGTGGTGGAGGTCCTGGGTAAGGACACACCAGAGCAATGTGCCTCTGGCAGACTACACAGGATTTAAGAATTGACTTCCCAGTCTGGCGACTGATGCAGCCAGTACTGTTGTCTTAATGTGGTGAGGGGTGTCTAGTACTCCACTATGTAGGGTGCAGCGTCTGCGTACATATAATACAATCAACCTGCTTACCCAGTGGTCGCGGGGGGAGACAATACGAATGTTTTACTTCTAAGTCAACATTTGCGTGTTGCATGTGTCCCTTGCAATGCAATTTTGTTTATTGTCTGAGTCAATCCAGAGACCCAGATCATTATTGGTTTTAAAAGGAAGGTTTTGAAATTCCTTCCCGTAGGTTGAGGTTTGGGCTTGCTTTACCCATTATTTTAGAGCACTAGGGAATTCGTGTTTGATTTCTTTTTTATTTAAGGAGTCAAACACCTTTTGAGTGACTGATAATTTGTTGAGTACAGAGTACTGAGTTGGATCAATACAACCCCTGCAGGCTGTATTGTTCCTGTGGTCACCCCTACAGGTTGTATTGTTCCTGTGGTCACCCCTGCAGGCTGTATTGTTCCTGTGGTCACCCCTGCAGGCTGTATTGTTCCTGTGGTCACCCCTGCAGGCTGTATTGTTCCTGTGGTCACCCCTGCAGGCTGTATTGTTCCTGTGGTCACCCCTGCAGGCTGTATTGTTCCTGTGGTCACCCCTGCAGGTTGTATTGCTCCTGTGGTCACCCCTGCAGGCTGTATTGTTCCTGTGGTCACCCCTGCAGGCTGTATTGTTCCTGTGGTCACCCCTGCAGGCTGTATTGTTCCTGTGGTCACCCCTGCAGGCTGTATTGTTCCTGTGGTCACCCCTGCAGGTTGTATTGTTCTTGTGGTCACCCCTGCAGGCTGTATTGCTCCTGTGGTCACCCCTGCAGGTTGTATTGTTCCTGTGGTCACCCCTGCAGGCTGTATTGCTCCTGTGGTCACCCCTGCAGGCTGTATTGCTCCTGTGGTCACCCCTGCAGGTTGTATTGTTCCTGTGGTCACCCCTGCAGGCTGTATTGCTCCTGTGGTCACCCCTGCAGGCTGTATTGTTCCTGTGGTCACCCCTGCAGGCTGTATTGTTCCTGTGGTCACCCCTGCAGGTTGTATTGTTCCTGTGGTCACCCCTGCAGGCTGTATTGCTCCTGTGGTCACCCCTGCAGGTTGTATTGTTCCTGTGGTCACCCCTGCAGGCTGTATTGTTCCTGTAGTCACCCCTGCAGGCTGTATTGTTCCTGTGGTCACCCCTGCAGGCTGTATTGTTCCTGTGGTCACCCCTGCAGGCTGTATTGTTCCTGTGGTCACCCCTGCAGGCTGTATTGCTCCTGTGGTCACCCCTGCAGGCTGTATTGCTCCTGTGGTCACCCCTGCAGGCTGTATTGCTCCTGTGGTCACCCCTGCAGGCTGTATTGCTCCTGTGGTCACCCCTGCAGGCTGTATTGCTCCTGTGGTCACCCCTGCAGGCTGTATTGCTCCTGTGGTCACCCCTGCAGGCTGTATTGCTCCTGTGGTCACCCCTGCAGGCTGTATTGCTCCTGTGGTCACCCCTGCAGGTTGTATTGTTCCTGTGGTCACCCCTGCAGGCTGTATTGCTCCTGTGGTCACCCCTGCAGGCTGTATTGCTCCTGTGGTCACCCCTGCAGGCTGTATTGCTCCTGTGGTCACCCCTGCAGGCTGTATTGCTCCTGTGGTCACCCCTGCAGGTTGTATTGCTCCTGTGGTCACCCCTGCAGGTTGTATTGTTCCTGTGGTCACCCCTGCAGGTTGTATTGCTCCTGTGGTCACACCTGCAGGCTGTATTGCTCCTGTGGTCACCCCTGCAGGCTGTATTGCTCCTGTGGTCACACCTGCAGGCTGTATTGCTCCTGTGGTCACCCCTGCAGGCTGTATTGCTCCTGTGGTCACACCTGCAGGCTGTATTGCTCCTGTGGTCACCCCTGCAGGCTGTATTGCTCCTGTGGTCACCCCTGCAGGCTGTATTGCTCCTGTGGTCACCCTGCAGGCTGTATTGTTCCTGTGGTCACCCCTGCAGGCTGTATTGCTCCTGTGGTCACACCTGCAGGCTGTATTGTCCTGTGGTCACCCTCCTGTGGTCACACCTGCAGGCTGTATTGCTCCTGTGGTCACCCCTGCAGGCTGTATTGCTCCTGTGGTCACCCCTGCAGGCTGTATTGCTCCTGTGGTCACCCCTGCTGGCTGTATTGCTCCTGTGGTCACACCTGCAGGTTGTATTGCTCCTGTGGTCACACCTGCAGGTTGTATTGCTCCTGTGGTCACACCTGCAGGCTGTATTGCTCCTGTGGTCACCCCTGCAGGCTGTATTGCTCCTGTGGTCACCCCTGCAGGCTGTATTGCTCCTGTGGTCACCCCTGCAGGTTGTATTGCTCCTGTGGTCACCCCTGCAGGCTGTATTGCTCCTGTGGTCACCCCTGCAGGCTGTATTGCTCCTGTGGTCACCCCTGCAGGTTGTATTGCTCCTGTGGTCACCCCTGCAGGCTGTATTGCTCCTGTGGTCACCCCTGCAGGCTGTATTGCTCCTGTGGTCACACCTGCAGGCTGTATTGCTCCTGTGGTCACCCCTGCAGGTTGTATTGCTCCTGTGGTCACCCCTGCAGGTTGTATTGCTCCTGTGGTCACCCCTGCAGGCTGTATTGCTCCTGTGGTCACCCCTGCTGGCTGTATTGCTCCTGTGGTCACACCTGCAGGCTGTATTGCTCCTGTGGTCACCCCTGCAGGTTGTATTGCTCCTGTGGTCACCCCTGCAGGCTGTATTGCTCCTGTGGTCACCCCTGCTGGCTGTATTGCTCCTGTGGTCACCCCTGCAGGTTGTATTGCTCCTGTGGTCACCCCTGCAGGTTGTATTGTTTCTCTTATCTCGTTACAAACTGCGCTTTACAAACGCATGCGTAAGTAGCAGAAAACAAAATATAAACAATATGTTAAATACAGTACAGGAACATATAATAATAAGAACAATAAAAACATATTTCTAAGAAATACATAATATTGTCGGTCTGAGATGGAGACTATGTAAGCACACGAAGGGTGTGTCCTGCCTTCTCTCTCACTCTGTAGTTCATCATATACATTTCTTAATTGTGCCTAAATAATTTACAAGACATAAGTAACGTGCATATTTAACTTACAGAAAATCAATACAGTTTTCGATGTGACGGGAATGACTGAGCAAAGTTACTGCAACAACGTGCAATACAAGTTTTGAAATTAACGGAAAATACTGCAGTTATATTTCACGACAATTCCTTCCACTCATTGACAGTAAAATCTATTGCCACGATTTCCAACAAGTTGTGTGTTAATTTACAAAGGTACAAAAATCACCGTAATATGCAAATGAATAACAGATAACCAACAAAAATATAAACATAACATTTCAAGAAATTCTTCATCGTGTTGGCGGGAAAAGACTGCGGACCTGGCGGCGTCAACCCACGAGCAGCGTCACTATGGGGGGGCCACCCTGAGGCGCCTGTGGGCACGCCCCTGGGGAAGGAGAGGTTCTGAGGGGCGTAACGAGGGTGGACTCCCATCCCAGGGAGCGTCAGGAGAAAGGGAAGAGACGGAAGAGGAAGGTGGTAGAGCCTCCCCGCCTGCTGGAGACGCCGACGATGACCCAACTGACAATATGACGACGGAGTGGCAGCAGATCAGAGAACAGCTGCTCACCCCGAACACCAACCGACTCAGGGTACGTAACATCGGCTAAACAATTATGTAAACATCTTTACATACATTTTTTAACAATAAAAATAACAACATATAATCAATAACATTTATATAACAATAATAATGAGTAAATCTACTGGAGCTCGTAGGTGACTCGAACCAATGGTTATGTGGACCAGTTGATTGATACATCACCTTAGTGTGATTTCTCTGTGTAAGTAATAACTTTTAATTATAATAGTTATTATTATTGCTACTTTTATTGTCTTTTTATTATCGATGTTAGTATTTTCATATATCTTTACAATTTTAATTGTTTTACTTGTGTTATCATGCTGCTTTAATCACTGTATATGTATGTGTGTGTGAAAATGTGTGTGTTTGTATGTGCGCCAGGCTGTGCCCGTCTGTATTCAGCATTTCTGTTTGCTTATCTGCCTCTGTATATCTGTCTGCCTGTCAATGTGGGTCTTGTCTGGATGTCTGTTTGTCTGCTTCCGTTTACCAGACGGTTCTCTGCCTGCCGCTGACAGACACCGTCTATAATCGCTGGTGAGCCAGTAAATCTGTAAACAGCGCGAGCAAACTGACCAACACAACATCTAAGGTGCGTGCGTGTTGGGCTCGGCCATGTGCACACGACACACACACACACACGCCAGGCCGCACACACACAAACACACACACATACATACGGTCGCCTTAGAACAGTGAGTCACGTCGCTACACCTAGGTATTTACTCAGTTGTTAAAACACTACGTACAGAGTGGTTTGTGTGTGTATTCACCTAGTTGTGCTTGCGGGGGTTGAGCTCTGATCTTTCGGCCCGCCTTTCAACTGCCAATCAATTAACTGTTACTAACTACTATTTTTTTTCACATACATACATACCCTTCAGGAAGCAGTTCATAACAGCTGTCTAACTCCCAGGTACCTATTTACTGCTAGGTAACAGCTGCATCAGGGCGAAAGAAACTCTGCCCATTGTTTCTCGCCGGCGCCGGGAATCGAACCCGGGTCACAGGATTACGTGTACAGCGTGCTGTCCACACAGCCACCGCTGTGTAGACAGCGTGCGCCCACACACCGGTGTGTGTACTCGCCTGTTTGTGCTTGCAAGATCGAGCATTGACTCTTGAATCCCGCCTTCCGAGTCATCGGTTGTTTGCAGCAATGACTCCTGTCCCATTTCCCTATCATATCTAGTTTTAAAAGTATGAATAGAGTTTGCTTCCACAACCTGCTCCTTAAGTGCATTCCATTTTTCCACTACTCTTACGCTAAAAGAAAACTTCCTAACATCTCTGTGACTCATCTGAGTTTCCAGCTTCCACCCATGTCCCCTCGTTCTGTTACAATTCCGTGTGAACATTTCGTCTATGTCCACTCTGTCAATCACCCAGAGTATTTTATACGTTCCTATCATATCCCCCCCTCCCTTCTTTTTTGTAGTGTCGTAAGGCTCAGTTCCTTCAGGCGTCCCCTCATAAGGCTGGGACGAGTCTTGTTGCAAACTTCTAAACCTTTTCCAGTTTCCTTATGTGTTTCTTCAGGTGGGGACTCCATGATGACGCGGCAAACTCTAAGATTGGCCTCACGTAGGCAGTGTAAAGCGCCCTAAATGCCTCCTTACTTAGGTTTCTGAATGATGTTCTAACTTTTGCCAGTGTAGAGTACGCTGCTGTCGTTATCCTATTTATATGTGCCTCAGGAGATAGATTAGGTGTACGTCCACGTCCAGGTCTCTTTCTCGAGTTGTCACAGTTAGGCAGTTCCCCTTCATTGTGTACTGTCCTTTTGGTCGCCTATCACCTAGTCCCATTTCCATAACTTTACACTTCCTCGTGTTGAACTCCAGTAGCCATTTCTCTGACCATCTCTGCAACCTGTTCAAGTCCTCTTGGAGGATCCTGCAATCCTCATCTGTCACAACTCTTTTCATCAACTTTGCGTCATCCGCGAACATCGACATGTAGGATTCTACTTCTGTAAACATGTCATTAACGTATATTAAAAATAAAATTGGTCCCAGCACCGATCCTTGAGGTACTCCACTCGTTACTGTTCGCCAGTCCGAATTCTCGCCCCTTACCGTTACTCTCTGGCTCCTTCTTGTTAGGTAGTGTATGTGTGTGCACAACTACTTACCTAGTTGTGCATGCAGGGGTTGAGCTCTGGCTCTTTGGTTCCGCCTGTCAACTGTCAATCAACTAATGTACAGATTCCTGAGCCTACTAGGCTCTATCATATCTGCACTTGAAACTGTGTATGGAGTCAGCCTCCACCACATCACTGCCTAATGCATTCCATTTGTCTACTACTCTGACACTGAAAAAATTCTTTCTAATGTCTCTATGACTCATTTGGGTAGTAAGTTTCCACCTGTGTCCCCTTGTTCGTGTCCCACCTGTGCTGAAGAGTTTGTCTTTGTCCACCCTGTCAATTCCCCTGAGAATTTTGTAGGTGGTTATCATGTCTCCTCTTACTCTTCAGTTTTCCAGGGATGTGAGGTTCAGCTCCTTTAGCCTTTCCTCGTAGCTCATACCTCTCAGTTCCGGGACGAGTCTGGTGGCATACCGCTGAATCTTCTCTAACTGTGTCTTGTATTTAACTAGATATGGACTCCAGGCAGGAGCTGCATATTCCAGGGTTGGTCTGACATAAGTGGTATACAGGGTCCTGAACGATTCCTTACACAAGTTTCTAAGGACAGTTTTTATGTTGGCCAGTCTAGCATATGCCGCTGATGATATCCTTTTGATGTGGGCCTCTGGGGACAGATTCGGTGTGATATCGACCCCCAGATCTTTCTCTCTATTTGACTCTTGCAGGATTTCACCTCCCAGATGGTACCTTGCGTTCAGCCTTCTGCTCCCTTCGTCTAATTTCATTACTTTACACTTCCCTGAGTTGAACTTTAGTAGCCATTTTCTAGACCATTCCTCCAGTTTGTCCAGGTTATCCTGTAGTCTATGTCTATCTTCATCTGTTTTTATTCTTCTCATAATTTTTGCATCATCAGCAAACATTGAGCGGAATGAGTCTATACCCTCTGGAAGATCATTTACATATATTAGAAACAGGATGGGCCCAAGTACAGAGCCCTGTGGGACTCCGCTGGTGACATCTCGCCACTCTGATATCTCCCCCTCACAGTTACTCGCTGTTTCCTGTTGCTTAGATACTCCCTTATCCACTGGAGCACCTTACCTTTTATTCCTGCCTGTTGCTCCAACTTTTGTAACAGCCTTTTATGGGGTACTGTGTCAAAGACTTTCTTACAGTCCAAGAAAATGCAGTCTGCCCACCCTTCTCTTTCTTGCCTAATTTTTGTTGCTTAGTCATAGAATTCTATTAAGCCTGTGAGGCACGATTTACCACTTCTGAACCCATGCTGGTGGTGCGTTACAAATCAATTTCCCTCCAGATGCTCTACGAGCCTTTTCCTCACGATTTTCTCCAATACCTTGTATGGTACACAAGTTAGGGAAACTGGCCTATAGTTCAGTGCTTCTTGCCTGTCACCCTTTTTGTATATTGGGACTACATTAGCTGTCTTCCAACTTTCCGATAGGTCTTCTGTTTCCAGTGACCTGTTATCCACCATAGAGAGTGGCACACTTAGTGCCTCTGCACCTTCTTTTAGTATCCATGGTGAGATTCTATCAGGCCCAACAGCCTTTGTCACATTCAGTTCCAACAGATTCTTGTTGACCTCATCACTGGTGAGGTCAAATTGTTCCAAGGTTGCTTGGTTTGCCTCATTTAGTGCAGGGGCTTCTCCTTGTTCATATTTTCCCCTTCGGTAATTTTGCATTTTCCCTTCCGATCCCTTCCTTGGATAAGTTATCCCTACCTCGTAGGGAGGCCTCGTAGCCTGGTGGATAGCGCGCAGGATTCGTAATTCTGTGGCGCGGGTTCGATTCCCGCACGAGGCAGAAACAAATGGGCAAAGTTTCTTTCACCCTGAATGCCCCTGTTACCTAGCAGTAAATAGGTACCTGGGAGTTAGTCAGCTGTCACGGGCTGCTTCCTGGGGGTGGAGGAATGGTCGAGGACCGGGCCACGGGGACACTAAAGCCCCGAAATCATCTCAAGATAACCTCAAGATATACCTCCACCAAATACTCAAATATCAATACACTGTGGTCACTTGTTCCTATGGAAGCTTCAAATTTGACTTCCTTAATATCTGATTCATTCAAGGTGAATATCAGGTCGTCTCTAGCTGGTTCATCATTGCCTCTCACTCTTGTGGGTTCTCTGACATGCTGGCTCAGAAAGTTCCTTGTTGCACTTCCAAGAGTTTAGCTCTCTATGTATCTGCACCTCCATGTGGGTCCCCATTCTCCCAGTCTATCTTTCCATGGTTGAAATCACCCATGATTAAGAGTCTTGAGCCACTCCTGCAGGCAACTGAAGCTGCTCTCTCTATTATATTAATGGTTGTCATGTTGTTCCTATCAAACTCCTGTCTGGGTCTTCTGTTGTTTAGGGGAGGGTTGTAAATGACCGCAACTATTACGCAACAACTGTGTGTGTGTACTCACCTATATGTACTCACCTATATGTGCTTGCAGGATCGAGCATTGACTCTTGGATCCCGCCTTTCTAGCTATCGGTTGTTTACAGCAATGACTCCTGTCCCATTTCCCTATCATACCTAGTTTTAAAAGTATGAATAGTATTTGCTTCCACAACCTGTTCCCCAAGTGCATTCCATTTTTCTACTACTCTCACGCTAAAAGAAAACTTCCTAACATCTCTGTGACTCATCTGAGTTTCCAGTTTCCACCCATGTCCCCTCGTTCTGTTATTATTACGTGTGAACATTTCATCTATTTCCACTTTGTCAATTCCCCTGAGTATTTTATATGTCCCTATCATATCTCCTCTCTCCCTTCTTTTCTCTAGTGTCGTAAGGTTCAGTTCCTTCAGCCGCTCTTCATATCCCATCCCTCGTAGCTCTGGGACAAGCCTCGTCGCAAACCTCTGAACCTTCTCCAGTTTCTTTATGTGTTTCTTCAGGTGGGGGCTCCATGATGGCGCGGCATACTCTAAGACGGGTCTCACGTAGGCAGTGTAAAGCGCCCTAAAAGCTTCCTCATTTAGGTTTCTGAATGAAGTTCTAATTTTCGCCAGTGTAGAGTACGCTGCTGTCGTTATCCTATTTATATGTGCCTCAGGAGTTAGATTAGGTGTCACATCCACTCCTCTTTCTCGAATCGTTACAGGTAGGCTGTTCCCCTTCATTGTGTACTGTCCCTTTGGTCTCCTGTCACCTGATCCCATTTCCATAACTTTACATTTACTGGTGTTAAACTCCAGTAGCCATTTCCCTGACCATCTCTGCAGCCTGTTTAAGTCCTCTTGGAGGATCCTACAATCCTCGTCTGTCACAACTCTTCTCATTAATTTTGCGTCATCTGTGTGTGTGTGTGTGTGTGTGTGTGTGTGTGTGTGTGTGTGTGTGTGTGTGTGTGTGTGTGTGTGTGTGTGTGTGTGTGTGTACCTACAAGGGGAATAACTCAACCTTCTAGACCTAGCCTCGTATAGGGTCTATTCACGATTAGTTTGACTGTATATGTCTATAAGGCCTATAGCATCTAGCTTTGGCACTTACCCTCCACCTGATCTCTGGTTTCGTGCTCTCTAATTCACTTTTAGATCACTGAAGATTTATCACCCTGAAATATCAAGTATGTCGTAATCATGTTTCCTCAATTTCCTGCAGTGTCGTAAGGCTAAGAATTATGTATGATCTTAACGTTAAGAATTATGTTAAAATGATGCTGGAATTATAAACATCCAGGATGCTTGGTTCCAGAATTTAAATTTTGATTCAAATTATTTATACAATTGACGAGTGGTGGCGCTGCATATTCCATAATCGGTCCAACGTATGTTGTTGGAAGAATTGTGAATTACAGTATTTAATTTTCTTAATTTTAGTCGTGTAGCAGTGTGTGTGTTTCCAGGTCCTTTGTTCGATCCCCAGAGGTGCTTCTCTGTATATTGGTATAGAGTGTGGACACATATATTTCTTATATATTTGTTTCTATATTTCTTGTTTATTAATTTTGCTACTTACTGAACTGATCATGAGCATATGACGCCTGGCTGCCCTCAGTCGTGTCCTGTACCTCACCTTCTCTCACCTCCCCCTCATCTCCCCTCACTCATGTCCAGCCCCCCCCACTCCCCCCCCCCCCCCTCACATCCTCCCTCCCTCATATTCCTCCACCAATCTCTCTGAAAATGTGAGTGAGTTTGCGTAGCGAGGAAAATGATGTTTACAAGGCCGCAGGTAATGGGTCGTCTGGTCTGTGTATTGGTTAGGGAGGGGGGGGGGCTTGACCCCCCCCCCCTCTTGCTGACCTGGCCGGACTTGCTGGGTCGAGCGTCAGCTCCCAGGCCCCGCCTGCCCACCATTTTGTTGTGAAATGTAATGACTCAGCTTTGTCGTTTTTCTTCTATTTACATTTAAGTTCTGCATTGTGTTAAAACCACTTCCTCGTCTAACTCAGTTTAATATTACTTGTAATATTGGAAAGGTTCTTTCCTGGCATTTTTTACTCTAATTGTCATCTATATTATATTGTTCTGCCGATTTTAGCTTTGAACATTGATTCTTTTGAACTTTCTTTGGAATCTTCGATGTCACGATCATGTCCCACATACTTCTCTTCTTGAGTGCAATAAGACTCATTTCTTTCAATCATTCCTCTAAACTCAGGAACGAGACTAATTACATATTTTTCAACATTTCCAGTTTCGTTTCGTGTGTTTCACCATTGGGTTCTATATGAGAGCTGCATACATGAAAGTGGGTCCCACGTAGGTGTCATATATTTATCCGAGATTGTGACGTGATGAGGGCCTGGCGGAGGGTGGCAGGTGTGGCCGACGCCGCCAGAGCCACATATATAATATGTGACTCAGTCATTAGAGTTGTGATCGCGTGTAAATCCAATTTGTTTTCTCATTGTGCGATGGAGGAGTCTGAGTCCCTTTAATGTGTGAGTGTGCTTGTCTCTGAGGTGTGCTTGCAGGGTTGAACATTAGCTCTCTAGTCCCGCCTTTCGTGCTTCTTGTAAGCTAATACAATGACTTCCATGGTTCACGCTTCACGGCGCGTTTCCTATTGCAAGCTGTTTGTTGCATTCGCCTCTATACTATCTTCTTGCAGACACTTCCATTCACTTGTGAGTCGTACCTTAAAAACTTCCTTGGAGATCTCTCTGCGCCTCGCCTTGGTTTACAGGTACCCCGGGTATCCACCTGGGTACTCACCTAATTGTGAGGAGATAAGAAGCCTCAAAGAGAACAATACTCAGACTCAGCATCATATAATCATACCAAAAGAAGATGGGAAATGTATCAATGGAAGGGACTGCCACTGTACATGCAACATTTACAGAAATGATTAGAAAGAGTTTAGAAGCAACGTCCACAGTGAAGAAAGTAGCCATGAAAGCAGCTACCTCACAGAAAGCAGCAAGGTGCACTAGTCACCTGCTGGAGAGGAAAATATCAGTGGTAGCAGTGGGCATTAAAGAACAGGAAGGCTCCAGAAAGACAGAATGAAATTATAAGGACAGTGTGGCAGCGAGAGATCCTAAAGGGGTTACAGATGGAAGGGGCTGGACAAAGCATAGAGAAGGTTTTCACGCCTGGCTGGTACAACAAGGGCAGAGATCGCCTGATAAAGATTGTGTTTACAAATAAGACCACGAAGGAGGAAATTCTAGCAAGGAAGAGCCGGCTGTTAAATGTGAGAGAATACAAGAAAGTATTCTTCCAGAGGGACACGACGAGGGAAGAGAGAGCAATGGAAGCAGATGGAAGGAAGAAGTGCAGGGAGAGAGGAGAGAACCAAGTAAATCAAAACCCCCAACACAAAAGTCCTAGAGGGGAGTGGGGAACTCCTGACCAGCACCCCAGTAACCCCCAGAGGAGAGGACAACACCCCCCACCCGCCTTCCTATATAACCCCTCCTTACCTGAACCCTCCCTGTCAACATTCAAATACTCATTCAACCCTCCCCCCCTCACCCATACCCTCCCTATCCCCCCTTCCCTACCACCCCTGTCCCTCTGCTTTCCCTCACACAATATCCTCCTTGTCCCTCCACCCCTCCCTCACCTCATACCCCTCCCAGTCCCCACTTCCCCTGACCCCCTAACCCTCACCCCAGAATCCTCTGAGACCCCTGTTAACCAACTAACAAATTTCCACGTCTATTGAACGACTTCCTCCATCAGTAGAAAGACCATCAAGAAGAGAAAACAGGAATGGACAGGAGAAAGTGAGCTTCAAGGCAATGTATACAAACATAGATGGAATTACAAATAAATCAAGTGAACTTAGAATATGGGCACAAGAAGAAAACCCAGACATAATACCACTAACGGAAACAAAGTTAACGAAAACCATAACAAATGTAGTGTTTCCACAGGACTACTATGTAATAAGGAAAGAGAGGGAAGGAAGAGGTGGAGGTTGAGTAGCTCTGCTGATAAGAAAAGACTGGAGTTTTGAGGAGATGGTTATTCGGGGCTGTGAAGGTTTCAGTGACTATATAACAGGTACCATAGCAATTTGAGGGCAAAAACTTATAGTAGTAGTCATATATACCCCCCCCCCCCTACCTAATGACAGAAGACCCAGAAAGGAATATGACAGAAACAACATGGCTACCATTAATATAAAAGAAAGAGCGGCTTCTGTCGCTAGCAGGAACGGATCCAGACTGCTAATCATGGAAGACTTCAACCACGGGAACATAAATCGAGAGAACTGAGACCCACATGGAGGACCAGACACATGGAGAGCTAAGCTGCTAAACATGGCAAGAAACTTTCTAAGCCAACACATTAAGGGACCGACAAGAATGAGAGGAGAAGACGAACCAGCAATGCTTGATCTGATATTCACCTGAATGAGTCTGGTGAATCTGGTGAACAGATTCCTGAGCCTACTGGGCTCTATCAAATCTACATTTGAAACTGTGTATGGAGTCAGCCTCCACCACATCACTGCTTAATGCATTCCATTTACTAACTACTCTGACACTGAAGAAATCGTCCTAATGTCTCTGTGGCTCATCTGGGTACTAAGTTTCCACCTGTGTCCTCTTGTTCGTGTTCTACCCGTGCTAAAGAGTTTGTCTTTGTCCACCCTGTCAATACCCCTGAGAATTTTGAAGGTGGTTATCATGTCTCCCCTTACTCTTCTGTTTTCCAGGGACGCGAGGTTCAGCTTCCTTAGCCTTTCCTCGTAGCTCATACCTTTCAGTTCCGGGACGAGCCTGGTGGCATACCTCTGAATCTTCTCTAACTTTGTCTTGTGTTTAACTAGGTATGGACTCCAGGCTGGAGCTGCATATTCCAGGATTGGTCTGACATAAGTGATATACAAGGTCCTGAACGATTCCTTACACAAGTTTCTAAAGGCAGTTCTTTTGATGGCCAATCTAGCATATGCCGCTGATGATATCCTTTTGATGTGGGCCTCTGGGGACGGGTTCGGTGTGATATCAACCCCCAGATCTTTCTATCTGACTCTCGCAGGATTTCACCTCCCAGATGGTACCTTGTGTTCAGCCTCCTGTTCCCTTCACCTAATATCATTACTTTACACTTTCCTGAGTTGAACTTTAGTCGCCATTTTCTAGACCATTCTTCCAGTTTGTCCAGGTCGTCTTGTAGTCTCTGTCTATTTTCATCTGTTCTGATTCTTCTCAAAATTTTTGCATCATCAGCAAACATTGAGAGGAATGAGTCTATACCCTCTGGAAGATAGTTTACATATATTAGAAACAAAATGGATCCAAGTACAGAGCCCTGTGGGACTCCGCTGGTGACATCTCGCCACTCTGATGTCTCCCCCTTCACCTTTACTCGCTGTTTCCTATTGCTTAAGTACTCCCTTTTCCACTGGAGCACCTTACCTTTTATTCCTGCCTGTTGCTCCAACTTTTGTAACAGCCTTTTATGGGGTACTGTGTCAAAGGCTTTCTGACAGTTCAAGAAAATGCAGTCTGCCTACATTTCTCTTTCTTGCCAAATTTTTGTTGCTTGGTCATAGAATTCTATTAAACCTGTGAGGCACGATTTACCATCTCTGAACCCATGTTGGTGGTGCGTTACAAAGTTATTTCCCTCCAGATGCTCTACGAGCTTTTTCCTCACGATCTTCTCCATCACCTTGCATGGTATACAAGTTAGGAAAGCTGGCCTGTAGTTCAGTGCCTCTTGCCTGTCACCTTTTTTGTATATTGGGACTACATTAGCTGTCTTCCAGCTTTCCTGTAGGTCTCCGGTTTCCAGTGTTATACACCATAGAGAGTGGCACACTTAGTGCTTCTGCACCTTCCTTTAGTATCCACAGTGAGATTCTGTCAGGCCCAACAGCCTTTGTCACATTCAGCTTCAACAGATTCCTTTTGGCCTCATCACTGGTGAGGTCAAATTCCTCCAAGGTTACTTGGTTTGGCTCTTCCTTATTTAGTGCACGTGCTTCTCATTGTTCTATTGTGAAGACCTCCTGGAATCTCTTGTTGAGTTCTTCACACACCTTGTCGTTCTCTGTGTATCTGTTCTCCCCTTTTCTCAGTTTCATCACTTGTTCCTTCACTGTTGCTTTCCTCCTGATGTGGCTGTGGAGCAGTTTTGGTTGGGTCTTGGCTTTATTCGCAATGTCATTTTCCTACTGTCTCTCTGCTTCTCTCCTCACTCTGAGGTACTCATTTCTGGCCCTCTGGTATCTCTCCCTGCTCTCTGGTGTTCTGTTATTCCTGTAGTTTCGCCATGTTCTTGTTCTCAATTGGTTCGCTGCTGCACATTCCTGGTTAAACCATGGATTCTTCTGTTGCTTTTTATTTTTCTCCTTTTGGGCCGAGATAAACTTATCTGCAGCTTCCTGGCACTTCTAGGTGACATAATCCATCATATTCTGTGCAGTCTTCGCTCTGAGTTCTGTTTCCCATGGTATTCCCATTAGGAAGTTCCTCATCTTGTCATATTTTCCTCTTCGGTAATTCAGTCTTTTCCCTTCCAATCCCTTCCTTGGATATGTTATCCCTACCTCCACCAGACACTCAAATGTCAATACATTGTGATCACTCTTTCCCATGCTGGTTTCAAATTAGACTTTCCTTACTTCTGACTCACTCAAAGTGAATATCAGGTCGAGTCTAGCTGGTTCGTCATTGCCTCTCATTCTTGTGGGTTCCCTGACATGTTGGCTCAGAAAGTTCTTTGTTGCCACTTCCAAGAGTTTAGCTCTCCATGTTTCTGCACCTACATGTGGGTCCCCATTCTCCCAGTCTATCTTTCCATGGTTCAAATCGCTCATGATTAAGAGTCTTGAGCCATTCCTGTCGGCAATGGTGTGTGTGTGTGTGTGTGTGTGTGTGTGTGTGTGTGTGTGTGTGTGTGTGTGTGTGTGTGTGCGTGCGTGCGTGCGTGCGTGTGTGTGTGTCTAAGTTTTACTCTTCCAGCATCTAGGCTACCCATCACTACACCACACAACCATCACCAAGCAATACCATTACTACTCCACACCACACCACACAACCACCACACCACTACCACACCACACCACCACCACACCACCGGCCTCACCACCACCCTCTTCATCTCAACAGAGGTTGGCGGCGGTGACTGACCTAATGGAATCTCTCTCCGAATCGCTTTTGCAGACTCAAGGCATCACCTGCCCATCCTGCAAAGGTACGTCAAGCCCCTCACCTGCCCTTAATTTTTGCCCACCAGCTGCAGCGTCAGCAGTAAACTTGTGCTGCCTGTTACTTTACACCTGATAGTGTTATCTGCTTAATATCTGCTGCTTATTGTTGTGTGCCTCATATGTAGTGTTTATTGCTAAGGGTTTGTTCTCTGTGTTTCATTACCTTTTATCTGGTGTTGATCGACCTTATACCTGTATTGACTGACCTTACACCTGCATTGATTGACCTTACATCTGCAGTGACTGACATTATTCATACATTGATTGACCTTACATCTGCATTGATTCACCTTATACCTGCATTGATTCACCTGATATTTGTTTCGTTAACATTACGCTAAACGATTGCAATAATTATTCAATAATTGTTTTATGCCTTTGATTAGAATATAGATGTTAATGGGATGTTGAAATACATTTATTGTATTAATGTAGAGAGGTTAGCGTCGGCTAACTGGCCACTCAGCGCAGGTATGATGGCGCTGTCACGCAAGAGCCTAAGGACTATCAACGTTGGGCCTAAGGCCTATCAACCACAGGGAATTTAGTAAGACTACCACAATAGTTTACTGATCAACCTTCAATATACAGTAGTCCTCAACATAGTCGAGGGCTGAAGTCAATCATGGGATGTATACGTCAAGTATATTAATGTATAGTTGATTATTCCAATGTGGTGCCCTCAGGGACTCTACAGAGGATCTTCTAAAGAACGTTCACTTTCTTTCATATTTCTCTGTGGATTTTCCGCATAAAATGATCAGTGTTTTGTGATCGTCAATTGCATATACTATATATATATATATATATATATATATATATATATATATATATATATATATATATATATATATATATATATATATATATATATGAATTTTATATAATGAATGGTAATGAAAATATCAATTCTCCAAAATTCATTTTTATTTATGATCTGACGCCTAAACGCGTTTCTTAATGGCTTATTACATTTTCAAAGACTTAATTTACACACAAATTCATCGTACTTATATATATATATATGACCGAAAAGGTAAGTTTATTAATTCTAACACGAATTTTCTCAATATTTCTTATGTTTCTCTTCACTGTCGGTGGTAATGAAAATATCAATTCTCCAAAATTCATTTTTATTTATGATCTGACGCCTAAATGCGTTTCTTAATGGCTTATTACATTTTCAAAGACTTAATTTACACACAAATTCATCGTACTTATATTCGTATTGGGTGAGGTGATATGGTACAAAAGTTTTGGGTGAGGTGAACAAACTTGTGACAAACACAAGACAGAACACGAAACAATGGGTATAAGTTGGGTATGAGAACATAAGAATAGAAGTAACTGCAGAAGACCTATTGGCCCATACTTCCTCTTGCTGCTTCTATGTTGGTTCGGGGTCTTGAAGTGGGTGGAATATAGTTGTGCATTAATTGGCTGTTGATTGCTGGTATTGACTTTTTGATGTGTAGTGCCTCGCTGATGTCGAGCCGCCTGCTATCGCTGTATCTATCGATGATTTCTGTGTTGTTTGTTAAGATTTCTCTGGTGATGGTCTGGTTGTGGGAGGAGATTATATGTTCCTTTATGGGGCTCTGTTGTTTATGCATTGTTAATCGCCTGGAAAGAGACGTTGTTGTCTTGCCTATATACTGAGTTCTTTGGGGCTTACAGTCCCCAAGTGGGCATTTAAAGGCATAGACGATGTTGGTTTCCTTCAAGGCATTCTGCTTGGTGTCTGGAGAGTTTTTCATGAGTAGGTTGGCCGCTTTTTTGGTTTATAGTAAATTGTCAATTGTATTTTCTGATTTTTGTCTGTAGGGATAACGTTTCTATTAACAATAGCTTTCAGGACCCTTTCCTCCATTTTATGAGCTGTCGAAAAGAAAGTCCAGTAAAATAGTCTAATAGGGGTACAAGTGTTGTGTTGGTTGACTCTTCAGAGGTTGCATGGCGTTTCACCTTTCTTTTTAGGAAATCCCCTCTTCCTTCCCACCATGCCCCACTCCCTTGTCCCTTTGTCCTCCCCACCATTCTCCCTTCCCCTATCCCCTCGTCCCCACCATCTCAAACTCCCCCGTCCCTTCGTCCTTCCCCACCATTACCCCCTCCCTTGTCCCCTTTTCCTTCCCACCATCTCTCACTTCCGTCCCCTCGTCCTCCCCACCATCTCTCACTTCCGTCTCCTCGTCCTCCCCACCATTCCCCACTCCCTCGTTTGATGCCTTCCCAAATGGTCTGATGTTCCCATCAGAAAATTGGGAACATCAAGTGACCTGATGTTCCCATCACTGAAATATAAGAAAAACGGTTAAAAAATTATATGAAAATATGAAAAAAACTATACTCACGAAATGAACGGTATGGTAAACAACACAGCTCAATTCCAACGCAATTCACACAAAATAATTAAATGAAAATTAAAATAAATCAAAATCTATGAAAATTCAATTTATCTATGCAATCAAAAACATTGAAATGGAATTGTAACATGTTTAGTATAGCGTGTGTGTTGCTCTTACATGCAACAGATGGCGCTGTTTGTCAATAAATGCTTAGTTTTACCTGTCACAGGTGTGGCATCCATACTTACGAAATGAACGGTATGGTAAAAAACACAGCTCAATTCCAACACAATGTCACACTAAATAATTCACTAAAAATAAAATGAATTGAAATCTATGAAAATAAAATTTTATCAATGCAATCGGAAACATTGGAATGGAAGTCGTGACATATTAAGTATAGCGAGCATGTTACTTTTATGTGCAACAGTGTTTTTCAAAAACGCATGTTTTTACCTGTCACAGGGGTGGCATGTATATAGTAGGTATATAAAAAGACGCACCTATTCGAATGCAACGTTGTGTAAAAATTTCAAAACAATCATTGAAGAACTTTCGGAGACTACATTATGTGTTGCTCTTATGTCTAACAGATGGCGTTGTTTTTAAAAAAAATGCATGTTTTTTCCTGTCACAGGTGAGGCATGAATGTAGTAGATAAGAAAATTTTCCTCACATGAAAAACTAAGTTTTTCAGAAAAAGCATGTTTTTTTTTACCGTCACAGACGTGACATCTATACACTATGTATATAAAAACCTTCTCGGATGCAAATTTAACGTTGTGTGAAATATTCAAAGCAATTGGTGAAGAACTTTTGAAGATTAACGGTTATGCACAAGCGAACATTTCCATTTTTATTTATATAGATATATATATATATATATATATATATATATATATATATATATATATATATATATATATATATATATATATATATATATATATATATATATATATGACAATGTCAGACCACGAAGGAAAAATGAAACAGGAAATTTCCTTAAGTACTTTCGTATATTAAATACATCTTCAGAAGGTCCACCTTCTGAAGATGTATTTAATATACGAAAGTACTTAAGGAAATTTCCTGTTTCATTTTTCCTTCGTGGTCTGACATTGTCACATTCTTAATCACGTGTTTATTTTCGTGATATACACACATATATATATATATATGTCGTACCTAGTAGCCAGAACGCACTTCTCAGCCTACTATGCAAGGCCCGATTTGCTTAATAAGCCAAGTTTTCCTGAATTAATATATTTTCTATTTTTTTTCTTATGAAATGATAAAGCTACCCATTTCATTATGTATGAGGTCAATTTTTTTTTATTGTTGTTAAAATTAACGTAGCCTCGGTATGATGATGGTAGCCTCGGCTACCATCATCTTTTGTCTGGTCGTGATGGTCGAGTGGTTAAGGTGTCCTGTACACCAGTTGCAGAGTGCTCCTGGCAGTATGGGTTCGAGTCACTTCTGGGGTGTGAGTTTTCAGTTGCATATATATATATATATATATATATATATATATATATATATATATATATATATATATATATATATATATATATATATATATATATATATAGAGAGAGAGAGAGAGAGAGAGAGAGAGAGAGAGAGAGTCATAATGCCTTGGCGCTCTCACCTGATAGTTCCCTCCCCCCTGGACAATATTTAGGACTAAAGTATACTTACTGGTTGGCTAATAAGCACTTGGCCATAATAACCCACCAGAGGCTGATAGGCCTTAAGAACAAGACTAACCTAGAACGAAGAACAAGATTTAATAAAAAGCTAATTACATAATGGTTAGACTATAGTTAATTACAGAGCTGGACAATTATCTTGCTGCTGAGCAATGATTAACCCGTCAGTTTGTGATGGTCTTCTGTAAACATCGTAACTTCTTAATACATCGTATCTTCTGTACACATCGTATCTTCTGTAAACATCGTATCTTCTGTAAACATTGTATCTTCTGTACACATCGTATCTTTTGTAAACATCGTATCTTCTCTAAACATCGTATCTTCTGTACACATCGTATCTTCTGTACACATCGTATCTTTTGTAAACATCGTATCTTCTGTACACATCGTATCATCTGTAAACATCATATCTTCTGTTCACATCGTATCTTCTGTACACATCGTATCATCTGTAAACATCGTATCTTCTGTTCACATCGTATCTTCTGTACACATCGTATCTTCTGTACACATCGTATCTTCTATACACATCGTATCTTCTGTACACATCGTATCTTCTGTAAACATCGTATCTTCTGTTCACATCGTATCTTCTGTACACATCGTATCATCTGTAAACATCGTATCTTCTGTTCACATCGTATCTTCTGTACACATCGTGTCTTCTGTACACATCGTATCTTCTGTACACATCGTATCTTCTGTAAACATCGTATCTTCTGTATACATCGTATCTTCTATACACATCGTATCTTCTGTACACATCGTATCTTCTGTAAACATCGTATCTTCTGCACACATCGTATCTTCTGTACACGTCGTATCTTACAAAAGATGTACAGGCTAAGCTAAACAGCTATGTAAAGGTGATAAAATGGTGGCAAATTGGAAAGGACGAGTATAGAGAATGGGAGCAATCATAAAAAATTGGAGGATAATTGAAAGGGTAACCAATGAAAACCGGAGCGACTGGTCGTGAGGTAATAATAATAAAAATAATATTTTATTTAGGAAAACTACATACAAAGATGCAGGGTTACAAACATCCTGATTGATTGATAGATAGAACTAGTGCATACAATACCTAAAACCACTAGTACACATAGCATTTCGGGCAAGGTGAGGTAGGGAAAAAACCCAGACTAAAACTTAAAAATAGGGAGGTGTAGGTGTAGGTGTAGGTCTTATAGGTGTAGGGCGACAACCCGTAGAGGTTCGAGCAGAGGGCAGTGACCTTCAGGGACCTGCCCGAAACGCTGCGCGTGCTAGTGGCTTTACAAGAATGTAATTACTATGCTATGTATCCTCACAATCCCAATGTACCTTCTTGTATATATATAAATAAATAAATAAATTCATCAGTGTCCATAGTGTGGCCCATAAGGGCTGGGGGGCAGACTGGACCTTCACGATCTATACATGGAATTCCGGGTCAAGGTACGCGTGCCTTAGTGCTCTTTGTTCCGTCAGTTGCTGTTACTTGTAAAGTGTTACTGGCACTTGTAAAGTGTTACTGGCACTTGTAAAGTGTTACTGTAACTTGTCAAGTGTTACTGTCACTTGTAAAGTGTTGCTGTCACTTATAAAGTGTTACTGGCACTTGTAAAGTGTTACTGTCACTTGTAAAGTGTTACTGGCACTTGTAAAGTGTTACTGGCACTTTTAAAGTGTTACTGGCACTTGTAAAGTGTTACTGGTACTTGTAAACAGTGTTACTGGTACTTGTCAAGTGTTACTGGCACTTGTAAAGTGTTTCTGTCACTTGTAAAGTCTTACTGGCACTTGTAAAGTGTTACTGTCACTTGTAAAGTGTTACTGGCACTTGTAAAGTGTTACTGTCACTTGTAAAGTGTTACTGTCACTTGTAAAGTGTTGCTGTCACTTATAAAGTGTTACTGGCACTTGTAAAGTGTTACTGTCACTTGTAAAGTGTTACTGACACTTTACAAGTGTTACTGACACTTTACAAGTGTTACTGACACTTTACAAGTGTTACTTGCACTTGTAAAGTGTTACTTGCACTTGTAAAGTGTTATTGACACTTGTAAAGTGTTACTGGCACTTGTAAAGTGTTACTGGCACTTGTAAAGTGTTACTGGCACTTGTAAAGTGTTACTGGCACTTGTAAAGTGTTACTGGCACTTGTAAAGTGTTACTGGCACTTGTAAAGTGTTACTGTCACCTGTAAAGTGTTACTGTCACCTGTAAACAGTGTTACTGTCACCTGTAAACAGTGTTACTGGCACTTGTTCACACCACTCAGTGCCACTTCCCTTCTCAAATTTGAACACAAACTCTCACTCTTCCACGGCTGGTGTTCTCTTCACCAACATCAATACACACAACAATACTTCAATACATTCCTCCCTCCCTGGCTCGGTATGTATGAGCCAATCATCACTCTCACGCCAAACTCTCCATTATCATCATCGAATAACAATTTTCACTCCGGTTAGTTGCGAGCTGGTGTGTACTCACCTATTTGTGTCTGCAGGATCGAGCATTGACTCTTGGATCCTGCCTTTTGCGCCATCGGTTGTTTACAGCAATGTCTCCTGTCTCATTTCCTATCATACCTAGTTTTAATATTATGAATAGAGTTTGCTTCCACAACCTGTTCCTGAAGTGCATTCCATTTTCCCACTACTCTCACGCTGAAGGAAAACTTCCTAACATCTCTATGACTCATCTGAGTTTCCAGTTTCCACCCATGTCCCCTCGTTCTGTTACTCTACCGTGTGAACATTTGGTCTATTTCCACTCTGTTAATTCCCTGAGTATTTTATATGTTCCTATCAAATCCTCCCTCTCCCTTCTTTTTCTAGTGTCGTAAGGTTCAGTTCCTTCAGGTGCTCTTCATATCCCATCCCTCGTAACTCTGGGACGAGCCTCGTTGCAAACTTCTGAACCTTTTCCAGTTTCCTTATGTGTTTCTTCAGGTGGGGACTCCATGATCGTGCGGCATACTCTAAGACTGGTCTCACGTAGGCAGCGTTAAACGCCCTAAATGCCTCCTCACTTAGGTTTCTGAATGATGTTCTAACTTTTTGCCAGTGTAGAGAATGTTGCTGTTGATATCCTATTTATATGTGCCTCTGGAGCTTGATTAGGTGTTACGTCCACTCCCAGGTCTCTTTCTCGAGTCGTCACAAGTAGGTAGTTTTCCTTCTTTGTGTACTGTCCCTTTGGTCTCTTGTCACCTAATCCCATTTCCATAACTACATTTGCTCGTGTTGAACTCCAGTAGCCATTTCTCTGACATCTCTGTCACAACTCTTCTCATTAATTTTGCGTCATCCGCGAACATCGACATATAAGACTCTACTCCTGTAATCATGTCATTTACGTATATTAGAAATAGAACTGGTCCCAGCACCGATCCATGAGGTACTCCACTCGTTACTGTTCGCCAGTCAGATTTCTCGCCCCTTACCGTTACTCTCTGGCTCCTTCCTGTTAGGTAGTTCCTAATCCATGCTAGCGCCTTTCCGCTTGCCTCTCAAGTTTGAATAGCAGTTTCACGTGCGGCACTGTATTAAATTCTTGTTAGCAGTCCAGAAATATGCAGTCTGCCCATCCTTACAAGTCCTGCCTTATTCGTTTTAATTTATCATATAATTCCAGAAGGTTTGTTAGGCATGATTTCCCTTCTCTGAACCCATGTTGGTGTTTGTTTACATACCTAATGTTCTCTAGGTGTGTAACAAGTCTTGGCCTGATTATCCTTTCAAGTACTTTTCAGGGGATGCTTGTCAGTGATTCAGGTCTATAGTTAAGTGCCTCTTCCCTATCTCCTTTCTTGAAAATTGGTACCACATTTGCCTTCTTCCAGCAACTGGGCAACTCTCCATTCGTACGTGACTCATTAAAGATTCTTGCCAGAGGCCAGCTGAGGCCTCCACTGCCTCTTTTAGTATCCACGGTGATACTTTGTCTGGTCCAACCGCTTTAGTTGCATCCAGTGTTGTCAACTGTTTCGTTACCTCCTCTGCTGTTACCTCTATATCTGATAGTCTTTCATCTAGGGTAATCCCTTGTAACAATGGGAGCTGCTCAGGCTCGGTTGTGAACACCCCATGGAAACTGGCAAGTGTGTGTGTACTCACCTATTTATGCTTGCGGGGATTGAGCTTCGGCTCTTTGGTCCCGCCTCTCAACTGTCAATCAACTGGTGTACAGATTCCTGAGCCTACTGGGCTCTATCATATCTACACTTGAAACTGTGTCTGGAGTCAGCCTCCACCACATCACTTCCTAATGCATTCCATTTGTCAACCACTCTGACACTAAAAAAGTTCTTTCTAATATCTCTGTGGCTCATTTGGGCACTTAGTTTCCACCTGTGTCCCCTAGTGTGTATGCCCCTTGTGTTAAATAGCCAGTCTTTATCTGCCCTATCAATTCCCTTGAGAATCTTGAATGTGGTGATCATGTCTCCCCTAACTCTTCTCTCTTCCAGTGAAGTGAGGTTTAATTCTCGTAGTCTCTCCTCGTAGCTCATACCTCTCAGCTCGGGTACTAGTCTGGTGGCAAACCTTTGAACCTTTCCAGTTTAGTCTTATCCTTGACTAGATATGGACTCCATGCTGGGGCTGCATACTCCAGGATTGGCCTGACATATGTGGTATACAAAGTTCTGAATGATCCTTACACAATTTTCTGTTTCTGAATGCCGTTCTTATGTTGGCCAGCCTGGCATATGCCGCTGATGTTATCCTCTTGATATAGGCTGCAGGGGACCGGTCTGGCGTGATGTCAACCCCAAGTCTTTCTCTCTCTGACTCTTGAAGGATTTCATTTCCCAGATGATACCTAGTATCTGGCCTCCTGCTCCCTACACCTATGTTCATTACATTACATTTGCTTGGGTTAAACTCTAACAACCATTTGTTCGACCATTCCTTCAGCTTGTCTAGGTCTTCTTGAAGCCTCAAACAGTCCTCTTCTGTCTTAATTCTTCTCATAATTTTGGCATCGTAAGCAAACATAGAGAGAAATGAATCTATACCCTCCGGGAGATCATTTACATATATCAAAAACAAGATAGGACCGAGTACAGAGCCCAGTGGGACTCCACTGGCGACTTCATGCCAATCGGAGGTCTCACCCCTCACCGTAACTCTCTGCTTCCTATTGCTTAGGTACTCCCTTATCCACTGGAGCACCTTACCAGCTACACCTGCCTGTCTCTCCAGCTTATGTACCAGCCTCTTATGCGGTACTGTGTCAAAGGCTTTCCGACAATCCAAGGAAATGCAGTCCGCCCAGCCTTCTCTTTCTTGCTTAATCTTTGTCACCTGGTCGTAGAATTCTATTAAGCCAGTCAGGCAAGATTTACCCTCCCTGAACCCATGTTGATGGGTTGTCACCCAGTCCCTTCTCTCCAGATGTGTTACTAGATTTTTTCTCACGATCTTCTCCATCACCTTGCATGGTATACAAGTTAAGGACACTGGCCTGTAGTTCAGTGCCTCTTGCCTGTCGCCCTTTTTGTATATTGGGACCACATTCGCCGTCTTCCATATTTCTGGTAGGTCTCCCATCTCCGGTGACCTACCATACACTATGGAGAGTGGCAAGCAAAGTGCCTCTGCACACTCTTTCAGTACCCATGGTGAGATCCCGTCTGGGCCAACAGCCTTTCTAACATCCAGATCCAGCAGGTATCTCTTGACCTCTCTCGTAATTTCAAACCCTTCCAAGGCCGCCTGGTTTACTTCCCTTTCTCCTAGCACAGTGACCTCACCTTGTTCTATTGTGAAGGCCTCCTGGAACCTCTTGTTGAGTTCTTCACACACCTCTTTGTCATTCTCTGTATACCTGTCCTCGCCTGTTCTAAGTTTCACTACCTGTTCTTTCCCTGTTGTTTTCCTTCTTATGTGACTGTGGAGTAGCTTTGGTTCGGTCTTGGCTTTGTTTGCTATATAATTTTCATAACTTTTCTCTGCTTCTCTTCTCACCCTGACATACTCATTCCTGGTTCTCTGGTATCTCTCTCTCTGCTTTCTGGTGTTCTGTTATTCTGGAAGTTAATCCACGCCCTTTTGTTCAGTTTCTTTGCTTCCATACATGCCCTATTATACCACGGATTCTTCTTTTGCCTCTCGGATTTTTCCTTCTGGGCCGGGATATATCTGCTTACTGCCTCCTGACACTTTTGGGTGACATAGTCCATCATATCTTGTACAGACTTAGCCCTGAGGTCTGTGTCCCAAGGTATTTCCCTTAGGAAGCTTTACATCTCCTCATAATTTCCCTTTCGGTATGCCAGCCTTTTGTTTCCTAGTTCTTTTTGGGGGGAGATAATTCCTAGCTCTACCAGGTACTCAAAGTTCAATACACTGTGATCACTCATTCCCAAGGGGGCTTCCATCTTAACTTCCCTTATATCCCACTCATTGAGGGTAAATATCAAATCAAGCATTGCTGGTTCATCTTCTCCTCTCATTCTTGTTGGTTCCTTGATGTGCTGGCTCAGAAAGTTTCTTGTTGCCACGTCCAGCAACTTAGTTCTCCATATTTCTGCTCCTCCATGTGAGTCTCTGTTCTCCCAATCTATCTTCCCATGGTTGAAGTCTCACATGATTAGTAGTCCAGATCCATTCCTGCAAGCAACAAAAGCTGCTCTCTCTATTATGTTAATGGTGGCCATGTTGCCTCTATCATATTCCTGTCTGGGTCTTCTGTCATTTGGTGGTGGATTATATATGACTACGACTTGAATTTTTTGCCCTCCAGTTGTTATTGTACCTGTTATGTAGTCACTGAAACCTTCACATCCCTGAACAACCATCTCCTCAAAATCCCAGCCTTTTCTTACCAGCAGGGCTACACCACCCCCACCTCTACCTTCTCTCTCTTTCCTCATAACATAATTGTCCTGTGGGAACACTGCATTTGTTATGGTTTTCGTTAGCTTTGTTTCTGTGAGAGCTATTATGTCTGGGTTTTCCTCTAGCACCCATTCTCCAAGTTCATTTGCTTTATTTGTAATTCCATCTATGTTAGTGTACATTGCCTTGAGGCTCACTTTCTTCTGTCCCTTCTCAAATCTTCTCCTTGGTGAGTGTTCTGCTGTTGGGGGAAGCTGTTCCATGGGTGTGAGGATTTGTGAGGTGGATAACATGGTTGCAGAGGATACTGGGATGAGGGGTGGGGAGTCGAGTGAAGGGGGAGGGTATGGGGTGAAAGGGGAGGGAGGATAGGAAGAAAAGGGGGGAAGGGGGACTCAGAGGGAGGAGGGGAGGGGTAGAAGGGTGGAGATTGGGTGTGGGGGGGGGGAGGGAGATTTGGCTGGGTATTTGAGTGGGGGCAGGGGGGGTTTGGGGTAGGGGTGTTTTCTATGCAGAGGAGGGTGGTGGGGTTGCCGTCCACGCTGGTGTTACTGGGTAGCTGGTTGTTGGTTCCCCCCTCCCCTCTAGGGGGGATGTGTTGGGAGCTGTGGTTTCCTGGTTTTCCCCCCTCTCGCCCTGTGCTTCTTCCTTGCTTCTGCCGCCATGGCCCTCTTCTCCCTCGTCATGTCCCTCTGGAGGAATACTTTTTTGAATTCTCCCACATGTTGCAGGTGGCTTTTCTTTGTTAGAATCGTCTCCTTTGAGTTCTCATTTGCAAACACTATCTTTAACACACGGTCTCGGTCTTTTTTGTACCAGCCAAGCCCGAAAACCTTCTCAATGCTATGCTCAGTCCCTTCCATGTCTAGTGCCTTCAGTATTTCATTCACTGCCGCTTTGTCCTTATCATCTGTGTGTGTGTGTGTGTTAGGTTAGGCTAGGGTTTTTCAATAAGAAGTGATGACGTAGGGGGATGCATATTTGTATCAGGTCTTGGACCATCCTAGCGAGTCGGGCTCAAACTGGATAATAGTTCCACGTGGTCTCTGGGTTGCGGCTCCTCGCTGGTGTTGAGGTGCGACGCTGCCTCGTTACCGCCTCAGCCACTCGTAAGTGCTCGTTATTAATGCTGAGGCCCCTCTTTGAGGTTACCTTGAGTTGGTTCCGAGGATTAATATTCCGGAGGCCTGGTCTGTGACCAGGCCTCCTGGTTTGTGGTCTGGTCAACCAGGCTGTTAGACGCTGCTGCTACTGCTTGCAGTTTGACATTAATTACAGCCGGTGGATCAGGTACCATTTGGAGGCATTTACTGAGCTTTATTAGGATAATCGTGACAGCTCGGTTAGTTATGCACCCAACTTTGAAGACAGCGGCTTGTCAAAGCTTCCCCCATTTTTTTACGGATGATTTTATCCAGCGGGATTTTAACCTGCAGCAATGTCCTGACCTTGAGGCTTGGTCGGGCATTGCCGGTTCTGGTGGGTCTATAGTCTCTATGTTTGAGAGAGTTGACAAGTCTTGGATCCTTACTGTTGACAGTCTGGTGTCTGAGGGCACCACAGTCTGGTGTCTGAGGGCACCACAGTCTGGTGTCTGAGAGCACCACAGTCTGGTGTCTGAGGGCACCACAGTCTGGTGTCTGAGGGCACCACAGTCTGGTGTCTGAGGGCACCACAGTCTGGTGTCTGAGGGCACCACAGTCTGGTGTCTGAGGGCACCACAGTCTGGTGTCTAAGGGCACCACAGTCTGGTGTCTAAGGGTACCACAGTCTGGTGTCTGAGGGTACCACAGTCTGGTGTCTGAGGGCACCACAGTCTGGTGTCTGAGGGCACCACAGTCTGGTGTCTGAGGGCACCACAGTCTGGTGTCTGAGGGCACCACAGTCTGGTGTCTGAGGGTTACGGCCCTCTTGGGTCGCAACTGGGTTCTTTCTCTGATGTTAGTAGAGCTTGGGTATCCGGCCCCAAGCTAGTAGTGGCTTTCAAGGGGTGTGCTCCGTAACGCAAGTAAATTAAAGGGGAAGGGATAAAACTGCTCAAAACTTAAATATATAATTATCACCGTCACCATAAATAAATTATATCTTATCACACGGGGGAGGTATAAACACTATTATATACAATCTGGTCTTCCTCTGAAGACGCGGAGTGTTCCACGGTGCTTAACGATGCTTAGCTCTTGGTCCTCTTGTGGCCTCACGATGAATCCTTCGATTCTCTCGAGTCTCCCCTGGCCACAGGCCAGCCAAATCACAGTTCCACTGGGGGCACAGTCGTGGAGGCCTTCAACCACAAATCCAGCCTGTAGCTGGCAGGTTCCAATCAGTTCCACTGGTTAGGCCACTCCACGACCGATACTAGGGTAGCGAGCCCTAGGCAGGAGCCTCGTGTGATCCCACAGATCACTCTCCTCGCCACAACACCCCAGTGGTTAGTCTTCTCCACCAGTCAGTCCCGGGTACGACAATTCCTCAACTGCCACGTCACAGGCAGGCTAACACAACAGTGTTCATCCAGGGGGTGACTCACAACTTCTGCAGCTAACACTTGGAGATTCTACGGCTGCCTTGGGTAGACTGATCCAACTTCCATTACAGCAGTCCCAGGTCGACTCTGTAATCAAGACACGTCATCAGTACTAGTTACACTCTAGGGCACCTCACAGGCTTAAACACAAACGCCCACCTATCCACTTCATAGATGGCGTTGCTGTCTAAACGTCACCTCACCAGAGGTCAGCAGCGGCTACGTTACGAGCTAATTAGGATGGGGAAACTAGCCCTTGTGGCCAGTATATCTCGTCCTTACTAGATGGCGTCGTCCATTTGGAGGGGGTTTCCGGAGCTGACCCACAGATGGCGTGGTCGTCACTGCTCCGTGCTCGGACGCTGGGCTCGGGTCCGTAACACTGAGGGCACCACAGTCTGGTGTCTGAGGTTACCACAGTCTGGCCTTTGAGGGCACCACAGTCTGGTGTCTGAGGGCACCACAGTCTGGTGTCTAAGGGCACCACAGTCTGGTGTCTGAGGTTACCACAGTCTGTCCTTTGAAGGCACCACAGTCTGGTGTCTGAGGGCACCACAGTCTGGTGTCTAAGGGCACCACAGTCTGGTGTCTGAGGGCACCACAGTCTGGTGTCTGAGGGCACCACAGTCTAGCCTTTGAGGGCACCACAGTCTGGTGTCTAAGGGCACCACAGTCTGGTGTCTAAGGGCACCACAGTCTGGTGTCTGAGGGCACCACAGTCTGGTGTCTGAGGGTACCACAGTCTGGTGTCTGAGGGCACCATAGTGTGGTGTCTGAGGGCACCACAGTCTGGTGTCTGAGGGCACCACAGTCTGGTGTCTGAGGGCACCACAGTCTGGTGTCTGAGGGCACCACAGCCTGGTGTCTGAGGATACCACAGTCTGGTGTCTAAGGGCACCACAGTCTGGTGTCTGAGGGCACCACAGTCTGGTGTCTGAGGGCACCACAGCCTGGTGTCTGAGGGCACCACAGTCTGGTGTCTAAGGGCATCACAGTCTGGTGTCTGAGGGCACCACAGTCTGGTGTCTGAGGGCACCACAATGTGGTGTCTGAGGGCACCACAGTCTGGTGTCTGAGGGCACCACAATCTGGTCTCTGAGGGCACCACAGTCTGGTGTCTGAGAGCACCACAGTCTGGTGTCTGAGGGCACCACAGTCTGGTGTCTGAGGGCACCACAGTCTGGTGTCTGAGGGCACCACAGTCTGGTGTCTGAGGGCACCACAGTCTGGTGTCTGAGGGCACCACAGTCTGGTGTCTGAGGGCACCACAGTCTGGTGTCTAAGGGCACCACAGTCTGGTGTCTAAGGGTACCACAGTCTGGTGTCTGAGGGTACCACAGTCTGGTGTCTGAGGGCACCACAGTCTGGTGTCTGAGGGCACCACAGTCTGGTGTCTGAGGGCACCACAGTCTGGTGTCTGAGGGTTACGGCCCTCTTGGGTCGCAACTGGGTTCTTTCTCTGATGTTAGTAGAGCTTGGGTATCCGGCCCCAAGCTAGTAGTGGCTTTCAAGGGGTGTGCTCCGTAACGCAAGTAAATTAAAGGGGAAGGGATAAAACTGCTCAAAACTTAAATATATAATTATCACCGTCACCATAAATAAATTATATCTTATCACACGGGGGAGGTATAAACACTATTATATACAATCTGGTCTTCCTCTGAAGACGCGGAGTGTTCCACGGTGCTTAACGATGCTTAGCTCTTGGTCCTCTTGTGGCCTCACGATGAATCCTTCGATTCTCTCGAGTCTCCCCTGGCCACAGGCCAGCCAAATCACAGTTCCACTGGGGGCACCGTCGTGGAGGCCTTCAACCACAAATCCAGCCTGTAGCTGGCAGGTTCCAATCAGTTCCGCTGGTTAGGCCACTCCACGACCGATACTAGGGTAGCGAGCCCTAGGCAGGAGCCTCGTGTGATCCCACAGATCACTCTCCTCGCCACAACACCCCAGTGGTTAGTCTTCTCCACCAGTCAGTCCCGGGTACGACAATTCCTCAACTGCCACGTCACAGGCAGGCTAACACAATAGTGTTCATCCAGGGGGTGACTCACAACTTCTGCAGCTAACACTTGGAGATTCTACGGCTGCCTTGGGTAGACTGATCCAACTTCCATTACAGCAGTCCCAGGTCGACTCTGTAAACAAGACACGTCATCAGTACTAGTTACACTCTAGGGCACCTCACAGGCTTAAACACAAACGCCCACCTATCCACTTCATAGATGGCGTTGCTGTCTAAACGTCACCTCACCAGAGGTCAGCAGCGGCTACGTTACGAGCTAATTAGGATGGGGAAACTAGCCCTTGTGGCCAGTATATCTCGTCCTTACTAGATGGCGTCGTCCATTTGGAGGGGGTTTCGGGAGCTGACCCACAGATGGCGTGGTCGTCACTGCTCCGTGCTCGGACGCTGGGCTCGGGTCCGTAACACTGAGGGCACCACAGTCTGGTGTCTGAGGTTACCACAGTCTGGCCTTTGAGGGCACCACAGTCTGGTGTCTGAGGGCACCACAGTCTGGTGTCTAAGGGCACCACAGTCTGGTGTCTGAGGTTACCACAGTCTGTCCTTTGAAGGCACCACAGTCTGGTGTCTGAGGGCACCACAGTCTGGTGTCTAAGGGCACCACAGTCTGGTGTCTGAGGGCACCACAGTCTGGTGTCTGAGGGCACCACAGTCTAGCCTTTGAGGGCACCACAGTCTGGTGTCTAAGGGCACCACAGTCTGGTGTCTAAGGGCACCACAGTCTGGTGTCTGAGGGCACCACAGTCTGGTGTCTGAGGGTACCACAGTCTGGTGTCTGAGGGCACCACAGTGTGGTGTCTGAGGGCACCACAGTGTGGTGTCTGAGGGCACCACAGTCTGGTGTCTGAGGGCACCACAGTCTGGTGTCTGAGGGCACCACAGTCTGGTGTCTGAGGGCACCACAGCCTGGTGTCTGAGGGTACCACAGTCTGGTGTCTAAGGGCACCACAGTCTGGTGTCTGAGGGCACCACAGTCTGATGTCTGAGGGCACCACAGCCTGGTGTCTGAGGGCACCACAGTCTGGTGTCTAAGGGCATCACAGTCTGGTGTCTGAGGGCACCACAGTCTGGTGTCTGAGGGCACCACAATGTGGTGTCTGAGGGCACCACAGTCTGGTGTCTGAGGGCACCACAATCTGGTCTCTGAGGGCACCACAGTCTGGTGTCTGAGGGCACCACAGTCTGGTGTCTGAGGGCACCACAGTCTGGTGTCTGAGGGCACCACAGCCTGGTGTCTGAGGGCACCACAGTCTGGTGTCTGAGGGTACCACAGTCTGGTGTCTAAGGGCACCACAGTCTGGTGTCTGAGGGCACCACAGTCTGGTGTCTGAGGGCACCGGTGTCTGAGGGCACCACAGTCTGGTGTCTGAGGGCACCGGTGTCTGAGGGCACCACAGTCTGGTGTCTGAGGGCACCGGTGTCTGAGGGCACCACAGTCTGGTGTCTGAGGGCACCACAGTCTGGTGTCTGAGGGCACCACAGTCTGGTGTCTGAGGGCACCACAGTCTGGTGTCTGAGGGCACCACAATCTGGTCTCTGAGGGCACCACAGTCTTGTGTCTGAGGGCACCACAGTGTGGTGTCTGAGGGCACCACAGTCTGGTGTCTGAGGGCACCACAGTCTGGTGTCTGAGGGCACCACAGTCTGGTGTCTGAGGGCACCACAGTCTGGTGTCTGAGGGCACTACAGTCTGGTGTCTGAGGGTACCACAGTCTGGTGTCTGAGGGCACTACAGTCTTGTGTCTGAGGGCATCACAGTCTGGTGTCTGAGGGCACCACAGTCTGGTCTCTGAGGGCACCACAGTCTGGTGTCTGAGGGCACCACAGTCTGGTGTCTGAGGGTACCACAGTCTGGTGTCTGAGGGCACCACAGTCTGGTCTCTGAGGGCACCACAGTCTGGTGTCTGAGGGCACCACAGTCTGGTGTCTGAGGGTACCACAGTCTGGTCTCTAAGGGCACCACAGTCTTGTGTCTGAGGGCACCACAGTCTGGTCTCTGAGGGCACCACAGTCTGGTCTCTGAGGGCACCACAGTCTGGTCTCTGAGGGCACCACAGTCTGGTCTCTGAGGGCACCACAGTCTGGTGTCTAAGGGCACCACAGACAGGTCTCTGAGGGCACCACAGTCTGGTGTCTGAGGGCACCACAGTCTGGTGTCTGAGGGCACCACAGTCTGGTGTCTGAGGGCACCACAGTCTGGTGTCTGAGGGCACTACAGTCTGGTGTCTGAGGGCACCACAGTCTGGTCTCTGAGGGCACCACAGTCTGGTGTCTGAGGGCACCACAGTCTGGTGTCTGAGGGCACCACAGTCTGGTGTCTGAGGGCACCACAGTCTGGTGTCTGAGGGTACCATAGTCTGGTGTCTGAGGGCACCACAGTCTGGTCTCTGAGGGCACCACAGTCTGGTGTCTGAAGGCACCACAGTCTGGTCTCTGAGGGCACCACAGTCTGGTGTCTGAGGGCACCACAGTCTGGTCTCTGATGGCACCACAGTCTGGTGTCTGAGGGCACCACAGTCTGGTGTCTGAGGGTACCACAGTCTGGTCTCTAAGGGCACCACAGTCTTGTGTCTGAGGGCACCACAGTCTGGTGTCTGAGGGCACCACAGTCTGGTCTCTGAGGGCACCACAGTCTGGTGTCTAAGGGCACCACAGACAGGTCTCTGAGGGCACCACAGTCTGGTCTCTAAGGGCACCACAGACAGGTCTCTGAGGGCACCACAGTCTGGTGTCTAAGGGCACCACAGTCTGGTCTCTGAGGGCACCACAGTCTGGTGTCTAAGGGCACCACAGTCTGGTGTCTGAGGGCACCACAGTCTGGTGTCTAAGGGCACCACAGTCTGGTGTCTGAGGGCACCACAGTCTGGTGTCTGAGGGCACCACAGTCTGGTGTCTGAGGGCACCACAGTCTGTTGTCTGAGGGCACCACAGTCTGGTGTCTGAGGGCACCACAGTCTGGTGTCTGAGGGCACCACAGTCTGGTGTCTGAGGGCACCACAGTCTGGTGTCTGAGGGCACCACAGTCTGGTGTCTAAGGGCACCACAGTCTGGTGTCTGAGGGCACCACAGTCTGGTGTCTGAGGGCACGACAGTCTGGTGTCTGAGGGCACCACAGTCTGGTGTCTGAGGGCACCACAGTCTGGTGTCTGAGGGCACCACAGTCTGGTGTCTGAGGGCACCACAGTCTGGTGTCTGAGGGCACCACAGTCTGGTGTCTGAGGGCACCACAGTCTGGTGTCTGAGGGCACCACAGTCTGGTCTCTGAGGGCACCACAGTCTGGTGTCTGAGGGTACCACAGTCTGGTGTCTGAGGGTACCACGGTCTGGTGTCTGAGGGTACCACAGTCTGGTGTCTGAGGGCACCACAGTCTGGTCTCTGAGGGCACCACAGTCTGGTCTCTGAGGGCGCCACAGTCTGGTGTCTAAGGGCACCACAGTCTGGTGTCTGAGGGCACCACAGTCTGGTGTCTGAGGGCACCACAGTCTGGTGTCTGAGGGCACCACAGTCTGGTGTCTGAGGGCACCACAGTCTGGTCTCTAAGGGCACCATTCCCTGGCGTCTGGTATCGTCAGAGCAGTTTCTTGAAGGCAGACAACGTGTTCAGCTTCAGCTAAGCTGGAGTCTATAACTCTTCGTTTTCAGAGAATGTAATGCGATCATTTATTACACACTAATAGCCAGGAACGTGTTCTCTTGATTTGCCACTCCGTACAAAATCCATCCTCCTAACCTAACCTGACCTACCCTAGCCTAGCCCGAGAAGTAGGATCCCAAGCAACCCGCCTAATCTATCGAATTCTGATACCTAGTAAAACCTGGATATTTGTGAGTCGTTACATATGTTAACAGTAGGTTGCATTTGTAACGTTGGTTAAAAAACTGTACAAAACGCGACCTACTGGTCGAGAGAGCAGGGCAGCCTAGCCAGCTCTCGTACTTGATTAGCTAAAAATACTCTAGATTCTATTTTTGGTCGGACAGTTATCAAACCAAATGCAGTCGATCGCCATCGATGTTACTACTTCCTTGTAAGGTTTAGTCACGCTCTCGTCACGACGCAGGCGTCACGCACGCGTCAGAGCCGTTACAAAAGTGCGTCACGCAAGGCTTGTACCCAGCACCCGCCCTAACGTGTGGTGCACAGTCGCCGCCTCTGCCGCTCCCAGTGACAACACTAACGGGTCACAATATCCACGTTTTTTATCCATCGATACATTAGGTGGGTATATGTATACATATGTGTGTATATATATATATATATATATATATATATATATATATATATATATATATATATATATATATATATATATATATATATATATATATATATATATATATATATATATATATATATATATATATATAAGATTACCATCCGAGTTGCCGTCGGGGAAGTGGCTCAAATAGCCTCGGCTATCACTTCCTTTTGACGGCCGTGATGGTCAAGCGGATTAAGGCGCCCTGTAGTTACCAGTTGCGTTGCTTCTGGGAGTATGGGTTCGAGTCACTTCTGGGGTGTGAGTTTTCATTCGCATATAGTCCTGGGGACCATTCAGGCTTGTTCGCATATATATATATATATATATATATATATATATATATATATATATATATATATATATATATATATATATATATATATATATATATATGCGAACAAGCCTGAATGGTCCCCAGGACTATATGCGAATGAAAACTCACACCCCAGAAGTGACTCGAACCCATACTCCCAGAAGCAACGCAACTGGTAACTACAGGGCGCCTTAATCCGCTTGACCATCACGGCCGTCAAAAGGAAGTGATAGCCGAGGCTATTTGAGCCACTTCCCCGACGGCAACTCATATATATATATATATATATATATATATATATATATATATATATATATATATATATATATATATATATATATATATATATATATGTCGTACCTAGTAGCCAGAACGCACTTCTCGGCCTACTATGCAAGGCCCGATTTGCCTAATAAGCCAAGTTTTCCTGAATTAATATATTTTCTCTGGTTTTTTTTCTGATGAAATGATAAAGCTACCCATTTCATAATGTATGGAGTCAATTTTTTTTTATTGGAGTTTAAATTAACGTAGATATATGACCGAACCTAACCAACCCTACCTAACCTAACCTTACCTATCTTTATACGTTAGGTTAGGTTAGGTAGCCGAAAAAGTTAGGTTAGGTAGGTTAGGTAGTCGAAAAACAATTAATTCATGAAAACTTGGCTTATTAGACAAATCGGGCCTTGCATAGTAGGCAGAGAAGTGCGTTCTGGCTACTAGGTACGACATATATATATATATATATATATATATATATATGTCGTACCTAGTAGCCAGAACTCACTTCTCAGCCTACTATTCAAGGCCCGATTTGCCTAATAAGCCAAGTTTTCCTGAATTAATATATTTACTATAATTTTTTTCTTATGAAATGATAAAGCAACCCTTTTCTCTATGAATGAGGTCAATTTTTTTTATTGGAGTTAAAATTAACGTAGATATATGACCGAACCTAACCAACCCTACCTAACCTAACCTAACCTATATTTATAGGTAAGGTTAGGTTAGGTAGCCAAAAAAAGCTAGGTTAGGTTAGGTAGGTTAGGTAGACGAAAAAACATTAATTCATGAAAACTTGGCTTATTAGGCAAATCGGGCCTTGAATAGTAGGCTGAGAAGTGCGTTCTGGCTATTAGGTACGACATATATATATATATATATATATATATATATATATATATATATATATATATATATATATATATATATATATATATATATATATATATATATGTCGTACCTAGTAGCCAGAACGCACTTCTCGGCCTACTATGCAAGGCCCGATTTGCCTAATAAGCCAAGTTTTCATGAATTAATTGTTTTTCGACTACCTAACCTAACCTAACCTAACTTTTTCGGCTACCATACCTAACCTAACCTATAAAGATAGGTTAGGTTAGGTTAGGTAGGGTTGGTTAGGTTCGGTCATATATCTACGTTAATTTTAACTCCAATAAAAAAAAATTACCTCATACATAATGAAATGGGTAGCTTTATCATTTCATAAGAAAAAAAATAGAGAAAATATATTAATTCAGGAAAACTTGGCTTATTAGGCAAATCGGGCCTTGCATAGTAGGCCCAGAAGTGCGTTCTGGCTACTAGGTACGACATATATATATATATATATATATATATATATATATATATATATATATATATATATATATATATATATATATATATATATATATATATTATATTATTAAATATGACCGAAAAAGTAAGATTAATAATTCTAAAACGAATTTTCTCAATGTTTCTTATATTTCTTTTCACTTATTTTCACGTTTCTTATATTTCTTTGTGAAAAGAAATATAAGAAACATTGAGAAAATTCGTGTTAGAATTATTAATCTTACTTTTTCGGTCATATTTATTAATATATGTCTACAGGAAAGACTGCTACCAAAATATACTAATATATATATATTATATATATATATATATATATATATATATATATATATATATATATATATATATATATATATATGTCGTACCTAATAGCCAGAACTCACTTCTCAGCCTACTATTCAAGGCCCGATTTGCCTAATAAGCCAAGTTTTCCTGAATTAATATATTTACTATAATTTTTTTCTTATGAAATGATAAAGCAACCCTTTTCTCTATGTATGAGGTCAATTTTTTTTATTGGAGTTAAAATTAACGTAGATATATGACCGAACCTAACCAACCCTACCTAACCTAACCTAACCTATATTTATAGGTAAGGTTAGGTTAGGTAGCCAAAAAAAGCTAGGTTAGGTTAGGTTAGGTAGGTTAGGTAGACGAAAAAACATTAATTCATGAAAACTTGGCTTATTAGGCAAATCGGGCCTTGAATAGTAGGCTGAGAAGTGCGTTCTGGCTATTAGGTACGACATATATATATATATGTCGTACCTAGTAGCCAGAACGCACTTCTCAGCCTACTATGCAAGGGCCGATTTGCCTAATAAGCCAAGTTTTCATGAATTAATTGTTTTTCGACTACCTAACCTAACCTAACTTTTTCGGCTACCTAACCTAACCTAACTTTTTCGGCTACCTAACCTAACCTAACCAAACCTATAAAGATAGGTTAGGTTAGGTTAGGTAGGGTTGGTTAGGTTCGGTCACATATCTACGTTAATTTTAGCTCCAATAAAAAAAAATTGACCTCATACATAATGAAATGGGTAGCTTTATCATTTCATAAGAAAAAAATAGAGAAAATATATTATTTCATGAAAACTTGGCTTATTAGGCAAATCGGGCCTTGCATAGTAGGCTGAGAAGTGAGTTCTGGCTACTAGGTACGACATATATATATATATATATATATATATATATATATATATATATATATATATATATATATATATATATATATATATATATATATATATATAGAGAGAGAGAGAGAGAGAGAGAGAGAGAGAGAGAGAGAGAGAGAGAGAGAGAGAGAGAGAAATTTTGAGAGAAAGTTAGTGCCTTGAAAAAAATATGGCTTGGAATATGTCACATATATACTTATTTATAAGCGAAATAGTGATTATAAGCAATAAGTCATATATGTGCTGTCTTGTGTGAGAGCAGGTTGAAGGGGGTGACCCTTAGCCTTGGAAGAAACCACACATAACGCATTAGAGGGAATGTTTAGGTCCCCTCCAATACAGTTTTTGTGTGTATAGGATATTAGTTACAAAATAATAAATTAAACCATTCTTGGTGACGGGATATATATATTCAAATTCAAAATTCAAATGTTTATTCAGGTAATGTACATACATACACGGTGTGATACAAAACATTGATATATATATATATATATATATATATATATATATATATATATATATATATATATATATATATATATATATATATATATATGTATATATATATATATATATGTCGTACCTAGTAGCCAGAACTCACTTCTCAGCCTACTATTCAAGGCCCGATTTGCCTAATAAGCCAAGTTTTCCTGAATTAATATATTTACTATAATTTTTTTCTTATGAAATGATAAAGCTACCCTTTTCACTATGTATGAGGTCAATTTTTTTTATTGGAGTTAAAATTAACGTAGATATATGACCGAACCTAACCAACCCTACCTAACCTAACCTAACCTATCTTTATAGGTTAGGTTAGGTTAGGTAGCCGAAAAAGTTAGGTTAGGTTAGGTTAGGTAGGTCAGGTAGTCGAAAAACAATTAATTCATGAAAACTTGGCTTATTAGGCAAATCGGGCCTTGCATAGTAGGCCGACAAGTGCGTTCTGGCTACTAAGTACGACATATATATACATATACATATATATATATATATATATATATATATATATACATATATTAGTATATTTTGGTAGCAGTCTTTCCTGTAGACATATATTATTAAATATGACCGAAAAAGTAAGATTAATAATTCTAACACGAATTTTCTCAATCTTTCGTACATTTCTTTTCACTGTTGGAGGTAAATCAAAAATCAATTCTCCAAAATTCATTTTTATTTCTAGTCTGACGCGACACGAGCGCGTTTCGTAAAACTTATTACATTTTCAAAGACTTTAGTTCACAAATACATAACTGAATAGAACTTACGCATCTCCGATTTTATATCTACATTTGAGTGAGGTGGAAGGGGTGATGTGGCATTAACACAAGACAGAACAAGAGGTGGCATTAATAGGGTATTAATTTCATCAACACAAGACAGAACACGAAACAATGGGTATTGAATAGAAGTGTTTGTAGAAAGCCTATTGGTCCATATTTCTTGATGCTTCTATATTGGAGCGGAGTCTTGAGGTGGGTAGAATATAGTTGTGCAATACTTGGCTGTTGATTGCTGGTGTTGACTTCTTGATGTGTAGTGCCTCGCAAACGTCAAGCCGCCTGCTATCGCTGTATCTATCGATGATTTCTGTGTTGTTTACTAGGATTTCTCTGGCGATGGTTTGGTTGTGGGAAGAGATTATATGTTCCTTAATGGAGCCCTGTTGCTTATGCATCGTTAAACGCCTAGAAAGAGATGTTGTTGTCTTGCCTATATACTGTTTTTTTTGAGCTTACAGTCCCCAAGAGGGCATTTGAAGGCATAGACGACATTAGTCTCTTTTAAAGCGTTCTGTTTTGTGTCTGGAGAGTTTCTCATGCGTAGGCTGGCCGTTTTTCTGGTTTTATAGTAAATCGTCAGTTGTATCCTCTGATTTTTGTCTGTAGGGATAACGTTTCTATTAACAATATCTTTCAGGACCCTTTCCTCCGTTTTATGAGCTGTGGAAAAGAAGTTCCTGTAAAATAGTCTAATAGGGGGTATAGGTGTTGTGTTAGTTGTCTGGCTGGGTCAAAGAGTTCTTAGTGATATATATATATATATATATATATATATATATATATATATATATATATATATATATATATATATATATATATATATATATATATATATATATATATATATATATATATTAGTATATTTTGGTAGCAGTCTTTCCTGTAGACATATATTATTAAATATGACCGAAAAAGTAAGATTAATAATTCTAACACGAATTTTCTCAATCTTTCGTACATTACGCTTCACTGTTGGAGGTAAATCAAAAATTAATTCTCCAAAATTAATTTTTATTTCTAGTCTGACACGACACGGGCGCGTTTCGTAAAACTTATTACATTTTCAAAGACTTTTGTTCACAAATACACAACTGAATAGAACTTACGTATCTCTGATTTTATATCTACATTTGAGTGAGGTGGGAGGGGTGATGTGGCATTAACACAAGACACAACAAGAGGGGATAATAATAGGGTATTAAAAGTATCAACACAAGACAGAACACAAACAATGGGTATTGAATAGAAGTGTTTGTAGAAAGCCTATTGGTCCATATTTCTTGATGCTTCTATATTGGAGCGGAGTCTTGAGGTGGGTAGAATATAGTTGTGCAATAATTGGCTGTTGATTGCTGGTGTTGACTTCTTGATGTGTAGTGCCTCGCAAACGTCAAGCCGCCTGCTATCGCTGTATCTATCGCTGATAGATACAGCGATAGCAGGCGGCTTGACGTTTGCGAGGCACTACACATCAAGAAGTCAACACCAGCAATCAACAGCCAATTATTGCACAACTATATTCTACCCACCTCAAGACTCCGCTCCAATATAGAAGCATCAAGAAATATGGACCAATAGGCTTTCTACAAACACTTCTATTCAATACCCATTGTTTGTGTTCTGTCTTGTGTTGATACTTTTAATACCCTATTAATATCCCCTCTTGTTGTGACTTGTGTTAATGCCACATCACCCCTCCCACCTCACTCAAATGTAGATATAAAATCAGAGATACGTAAGTTCTATTCAGTTGTGTATTTGTGAACAAAAGTCTTTGAAAATGTAATAAGTTTTACGAAACGCGCCCGTGTCGCGTCAGACTAGAATATATATATATATATATATATATATATATATATATATATATATATATATATATATATATATATATATATATATATATACATATATATATATATATATATATATATATATACATATATATATATATATATATATATACATATATATATATATATATATATATATATATATATATATATATATGTTATATATATATATATATATATATATATATATATATATCCCCGTCACCAAGAATGGTTTAATTTATTATTTTGTAACTAATAACATTAAACAGTTCTTGCGCGGTCATCAATCTCTCGCGGGATTTCTAAACGCCATATTGCCGGCTTCCTCGTCATATTTCAACCATAACAGGTGCCTATTGGCGCATTACTTCCAATAATGGTTGGCGTTGCTTTGGTTGTTTCAACCTTGGATTGATTGATGAGTGTCGTTACATGCACGCAATCGCCAGGCGTGGTAGTCATATTGATTACTAGTGTGCGCAGTTTAATGAAATTTAATATTAATTTGATAATAAATAATATAAATAATAATAAAAAAATTATGTTTAATCAGTGTTTGCAGTTTTTACTAATAATCAAATATAAAATTAAAAGTCTTTTATTGTGAAGAAAACAGGCGGAAATCTTTATAAAGGTTGGTTGCTTTTGTATATAAAATTGTTAAAACATTATAAAACTAAATTAAAACAGATATATAAAACATACTTGAACTGCCCACTGGCACCATTTGGTCACCATTTGGTACGGGAGACATCTCCCGTCACGCAGGGTGCAGTCGCACCTCCACAGATCTCCAGTATCATCTTTTGATACCTTTTGATACTGGTAATGGCTCAAAAGGGCCACCACTTACGGGCTATTCATGCCCGTGCCACCTTTTGGGTGGCTTAATCTTCATCAATCAACATTTAATTTATTGACTAATCAACAAAGATACTGTATACAGTGTATTTTTTAAGTTTCTAGTTTACTTTAATACTGGTCCACATTTAAGGCTAAAGTATATTTTCTGGTTGGTTAGTGTAGCTATTGTAGAGGCCTATTAAAACCTTCCAGAGGTTGGTAGGCTTTATGCCCAACACCAAACTAAATACGGGCTATAGCATATGTAGGGAAAATCTCCCAACAGGAATTTATTTATTTAATGATTTATACATTATTTAGATTATTAATATATTTCTTAAGAATTTATTATCTAATTTAAGCGGACTGTATTTTCATAATTGTCCTGCTAGGAACTTCCCTTCACAACCTGGGTTGTAATTTAATAATATCCTAATAAAAATTAATCGAGTGGTTCAAATTTGTTAGAGATGGCTAATCTACATGGGTTAGTTAATATAAGGGACAGCTTTGCTATTGTGTTGAATGTAGCCTGGTAATAGGCAATGGACACGCCTCCTTCACTTAAGCTGAAACTCATGGGTTAGGCTTTAATGTCGATGTGGTATAGGAGTGTTGGTATAGGATAGGACTGTTGTGCAGCAGTCCTATCAGGGCGGATATCCCGTACTGGAGGTGCAGGGGTGGGGAGTCTTTAGGTGACTTTAGTTCCTGCTAGCTCCAAACGAACTAATTTCTCTAGTGTCTTGAGACTAGTGGTGCCTCTGCACTTTACTTTCACTATCCTCACGATACCCTGTCTGGATGGATGGACAGAGACTATACGGCCCAGAGGCTACTCTGAATGTGGGCCATCAACGTCCACTAGAACAACATCACCACGTTTTAAGTAAATTTTATTACAGAAGCTGTTCGCCCTATAGTGATAGTACCTCAGAGCAGTTAGGTATTCTTGAGTCCAAACGTCATTCCACCGACATATTACTCTTGACAGATGTTCGTAGCTCTGAACCAAATCACTGTCTCTGACATAAGAAGGATCTTCTTGTACCTCAGTCCTGAGGGACACTAGAGGAATAAGACATTCCCCATACGTCAGATGAGATGGACTTAATAGCTCACGTTGCAAGTGATCGTGAGAGAGGTAGGTCAGTGTTCTGTATATAGGCAGATGTAAGCCTTCATCGGAGCTTTATTTTTAGTGCTGGTTAATGTTATAGCTCCTGTGAAGTCTACACCAGTGAAGTCAAAAGGACGAAAGTGGACCACTCGTATCCTAGAGAGTGGTGGACGTCAAGGGTAAGGATACACCCGAGCGTCGTACCTCCGCCAGACTACACAGGATTTTAATATGGACTTTACAGTCTGGCGATCTTGAGGAAGCCAGAACTGTTGTCTCAAGGAGGTGAGGGTATCTAGTACCCCACCATGTAGAGTGCAGTGTTTGTGTATATGTAACACAATTAGATTGCTTACTCTGTGGTTATAGGGGAAAACAATGGATGTTTCATTTCTAGATTTATCTGAGCATGCTGTAAGTGCCCCCCCCCCCCACACTTTAATATAAAATAGACGTCTGGGTCAGTCCAGAGACCCAGATCATTAATAGCGTTTACATGATGGTTTCCAAGATCCTTCCCATAAGTTTTTGTTTGGTTTATTTTGAACCAGTATTTTAGGGCACTAGAGATGCGATGTTTGATTCCTATTTTATTCAGGAAATCAAATACCCTTTGTGTGACACTCAACAATTTGTTGAGATCAGAGTACTACTGATTAGGATAAATTACCAAAGTCGGGGGGGGGGGTCTGGTTTCTTAGTGGGAGCAGTGACATTGGTCACAATGACTTGTGGATTTTGTTTAGGCCACTGATCACTGAAGTCCATTGAACCACATCTCTGCTTCGACTAATTGCCATAAAGTCAGGCTTCTGAAGAGGTAGTTGGATTCTCTTTGACGGGTACATATCTTAGTTTGTACCCTGTTGACAACTCTCTGATTTCCTTGACACGATTACTCACGTAAGGTGTTTTGTGTGACAAATGTTTTTTGGGACCCTTGGTCAAATAATCTACAAGTGGTGATCTTGGTCCTTTTGTTTTTGATGACTAGTTGAGCAGTGGGCAAAGTCACGTTATTATCAGACTTTTTTCGATAGGACACTTATATCCTGTCGTACTTTGCAGTACTGTATGGTGGTAGAAGTCTCTTCCTCCACCTTGGCTTTGGGAGACTTTGGTCTTATGTCTCCGCACTGCACTGTGTGATGTGGACTCTTATTGCACCTGTTGTAGGTGCGTAGTTGGGTTGCACAGGTATTTGGGGTCATGTGACCTTTGGCACCTGATGCATTTATGCAACTCCTTGAGTCGCATTACACGTGTAGCACGATCAGGGTAATTTGGGCAGTGATATATTGAATGCTGTTCTTGGCAGAACACGCTTTCCATCCTACAGCACCTTTGGGAGTCATCGCCTTGGGTGATACAGTGACTATAGGTTTGGAGGGACTCGCTGCATATGTGCCCACACTGCCTTGCTTCTACCTTGTGGTGGAGGTAAGTGTTTTAGGTTTTATTGAGGTGTACTCGGCCGTTTATTATTGGTGGTTAACAAATGTTTAGTTGTTGGTTTACCATCTGTATATGCTCGATGTTTCTCTGCAATGGAGTGTAAACCTTCAGTAATCTCTTGGATGGTCAGGGATGATTTGTTATGAAAGGTACACAACTTATCCAGTGTTCACTCTGCAATGGAGTGTAAACCTTCAGTAATCTCTTGGATGGTCAGGGATGATTTGTTATGTAAGGTACACAACTTATCCAGTGTTCACTGAGTAATTGCATCGTATAATAACTTAACCAATTCACATTATTTAGATCAACCTTAAGGCTCAGTGCTTTGAGTAATGATTCAATAATCTTCGTACTGTGCCGGTTCAGCCATAATATCATTTAATTATGTTTCAGTTAAGTTAATTCGGCAAGTTCAAGTACTTTTCTATCTTGCATTTTACTTGCCCAAACTTGCTTGAAGATACTTGAAATTAGGTGTGGGGAATTCTGACTCGTGGGAATTTGTTATTTATTTTAATTATTAATTAATTAACTTATATAACGAAGTATATTTGGTAATTTATAGTTAATTTCTTTCGGTAGTGGACTATGTTTAATGAAGTGAACTGTATGGTATTAAATTCTCCCACAAGTCATATCCTAGACAAGTTGGGGGATTATTAATTATACCATTATTAATTAATTATACCAATGTCACCACCAGTGTTAATACTACTTTGGTTAATGTAAATGATAAAAGCCTCACCTGACTAGAAGGCTTCAACATTCAGGTACCGGCGTAGAGCACTTGGGTGATTAGCTAAATTTGTGGAGACTTGCCCACAATTACTTGGTGCAACACATGCATGTCATGTGTTGCACCAAGTAGTTGTTGCTAATTTCTCCAGGTTGCCACAGAAGATCTGCCAGAAGTATACATTGTAACTAATGCAACTAACATCCACATAACAAGATATTACATGACATTATTATTATTTAGATTCTTATGCGAGGCTTACCCTAGGGTGTTCGCCCACCTCATCACCCGTTTGTTCTGTTTATATTAAAAAGGCCCCGTAATAACAAGTATTTTAGCAAACTGGAAACGAGGTACTCCCGTAATGCCGAGGTTGCAGCAGTAGATTTATGTCACGGTAGCTCGCGGTCGTGAGTATTGGCGGTACTAGTTATTAGGCATCGTCGCGGGAGTGGATGTAAATTCAGAAGGCGTTCTCCCTTTCTTCCCTGGTCTAGTGACGCCTCTAGAAACAGGTTCAATTTTCTACTCATTTATGGACGAATGTAAGATGGCGTTGATTTCATTTATTTTTTATTTGAACCAGTCACATAATAGTTTTTTATTAATTCTTGTGCCTAGACTGGTGTTTTAAGTTATTGATTGATATTTTAACAACATATATTGAATAACGTGGCAATATTATTCCATTGTTTAAGGGAAAATTCCATATTAATTTCGTTTTCTTTGCATGAGTAAATTAACTAATTTGTATTAGTATCGGTTAATTTGTTATTACAAGAACAACAGCAATATTAGATGTATTTTATAATAAGGATCATTAAAGGATGTCGGTTTTCCCGACAGTAGGTTTCCAGTTTAATATGATCAACTGGAGAGTGACGACAGATCTTGACATTTATTAATCTGTCTGGTTAAGTGACCCTTAAGACCTATCAGGGTCCTTTTCAATTTTTGGGGAGTAGCCATACTGGTTGTTTGGTAAAGCATCATAAGGTTTATACTATGGTTGCTAGTGTAGCTTTGATACTTGTTCATAAATGCTGAACAAGTACTGATGGTAGTAGCCTAGGGTTAAATTTTCAGTCACTAGGCTACGCTATCCTACTTCCTCGGAAGTTGGCACATAAATTATATATAATTACATAAATAATTTGAGTGGTAATCAATGTCACTATTGGAGTTCTTAAGGCATCTTTATTACCGTTGGATGGCTTAGAGATACCAATTAACAATCAAAGGTGAAATGGTTATAGTTAAATATAGATGAATATAGTGTATAATAATATAATAATTATATTTACAACTCAACTCGTGTTGTTACTGGTCCCACCCTAATTATCTGCAAAATGTTTAAATGATCGCTAGACTGCTCAATATTTAGTTTAACACTAGACAAGTGTGATATCCTACCCCAACACAGATCAACCCGTTCTCACAAATTTAATAAGTCAATATTGACTTATTAGTTGCGTGCATAGGTGACATAATAAACATAATAGTTTCCCTTGAAAAGCTTCATAGAAAACACCGACCTTACCTAACCTACTTAGTATGTTAAAATAAGCATCTTATAGCTTCGTAATTACAATTGTTACTTAACCTATTATAGGTATAGGTTAGGTAATAATTGTAATTACGAAGCAATAAGATGCTTATCTTAACATACATAGTAGGTTAGGTAAGGTCGGTGTTTTCTATGAAGCTTTTCAAGGGAAACTATTATGTTAAGTATGTCACCTATGCACATATTTAATAAGTCAATATTGACTTATTAAATTTGCGAGAACGGGTTGCACAGGTGGGCAACGAGTAAATTAGTATAATATTGTGCTGTAAAGGGTAGAGTGCAATAATTTATTTGGGTTTATGTTTATTGTTTCTCTCTAAACTTAAGAGAAATATATATACATTTATGGTTAGTAGCTTCTCATCAACCTCTGGTGATATTTAATGGTGTTAATTATTTTGTTAGTCACATAACCACATAAGAGGGTCCTGGTAGTCAACCCGTCCTCGACTCAAGTCCATTACATCCAGCGGTCGACCCCACAGACGCATTCATAAATTTTAACATGCTGTTCATTCAAAACAAGAATTTTCTCAAATATAAATTAATGTTATAATATATTAGCATATTGTGCATATATAGGCATAGGTTAGGTTAGGTTAGGTGTTTAGGGTCGGTTGGTGATTATTTGCATTTGTAGTACGTGGGTGAAGCATTTATAGCGATGTGGTTCGAACAAAACTCGCCAGTGAAGCACGTGTTCCGGAAGTGTTCGAACGAAATCAGTTGTGAGTCGTGTGTAAACCGCTTTTCATTCATAAACAGGGGGTTTGGCGGGTGGATGGAATCACTTTTGGATCTTTGTTTGGAGGACGGGCTGTGGTAGTACAGTCGGGTTCGTTCTCGACACACAGTCGAGAATTCCAGGTTCGAGACCCGGGCGGGACAGAAATGGTTAAGCAGATTTCATTTCACCTAATGCGTCTGTTCATCTAGCAGTGAGTAGTACTGAGGAGTTAGTCAGCTTGTAGTGGGGTTGCATGCTGGGCGGGGTCAGTAATTCGGCCTTTTTTTGGGGGGTGGGGGCTCCATAAAAAAAAATGTGTATGAATTCCCCCTGGCTTCCTGTCCCCCGACACAGTGAATTAATTATAAAAAATTATATGGTCGAGATTCTGGTGAGAGGTGTACGCCGTCTGGAGATACGTTCTCATGGAATGGACGCGCAATAAGGTGGATACAGGTGTCACCCAGACGTACCCTTCTTGTGAGACGGTAAATTATACTATTGGCTGTGCGTGTTTATTACTCAGTACTCATACCCCAACGGTTATTTTCCGGTGGTTGGCTTGGCTCTATAGGAGTAAACACGATAGTTGAAATCTTTGCTTTAAAGGCGATAATTAAACTCCTGAGGTTATTTATAATCTCAGCTGGGTAACGTGATGGGTGTATATCAAGCCTCCTAGGTATATGATTGTTAATTGATGAGACCAATCTAGACTTCAGTTAATATTGTTTTATTATAATAGTTATGATCAGTAGCTCCTAGTGACCTAAATATCCTTACCTCAACTTCAGGTATAATAACAAGTTGTCGAGGCACTTGACTATGGCCCACAATTGCTACTTTGAACATCAGGCTTATTGGGATTTAATTGCAGTTGTAATTTTAATCACTGTTATTTAAATGAATGTTATTGCTTTGTTTGTAGCTGTTCACAAAGTTAAAATATTACACTTCTAGTGGATAATTCCGTGGATTCACAGTCACAATTTATTTGATTTTAATTTTGGCTCCACACCCTGCAGATGTCCACTTACTTGGTGGATAAATTCGTGAATGCGTAGCACTGGTTTTGAGACTGATTTTATTTTTTGCACGTATTTTGCTCCTTGGTTACTGCCCTTGGAACAATGATGATGCTAGTTAATTGTTTTGCAGTGACACTTTTATGTGTGTACCTCAGACAGGTTTACTGAGTTTAGGCTATGAGTGTTTTGTATCAGTTTATTTTAACTGCTATTTATTGCACAAGTTCTTATTGTTTGGATTTGATGAACTGCGTGCTAATTCTGGTTCATCCAGTTCATTGTGGACCATAAGAATGTTGGGAAAATCTCCCTGTTGCAATATATTTGCATATTTAATAATTTATTAATTATTTTGTTCATTAGTTAATTCTAATTAATTTAATTCTTAATTAATTAATTCTTAATTAATTCTTTAATTAATTCTTAAGAATTTATGATCTAATTTAAGTGCGCTTTATATTCATAGTTGTCCTGTTAGGAACTTCGCTTCACAACCTGGGGGGTTATTTAATAATATCCTAATCGAAATTACTCGATAGGCTCAAATTTGTTAGTAATAGTTAATCTACAATGGTTAGTTAATATTAGCGACAACTTAGCTGTTATGTTGAATGTTGCCTGGTAATAGTCAATGGACACGCCTCTGTCACGTAAGCTGAAACTCGTGGGTCAAGCTTTAATGGTGACGTGGTATAACTCGTGTTGCAAATTTCTTCTTTCTCTTGGACCTCAACTGCCGAATAATTATAGTAGTAAACAGCAACAAATATATGCGGCATATAACAAGGAAAGAATATTGTAAAGGATTAACACAAGGCTTACCCGTTCCGGGTGACTCGTCCCGCATCGTCACCAATTAACACTATATACCCATAAATGGCCAATATGACATATACTAGTTTAGTTAATCGGATATAGACTGCTTCCCAATGCTAGCGATTTCGTACTGTTGATCAGAGACTGGGGAGCCGGTCGGCCGAGCGGACAGCCCGCTGGACTTGTGATCCTGTGGTCCCGGGTTCGATCCCGGGCGCCGGCGAGAAACAATGGACAGAGTTTCTTTCACCCTATGCCCCTGTTACCTAGCAGTAAAATAGGTACCTGGGTGTTAGTCAGCTGTCACAGGCTGCTTCCTGGGAGTGGAGGCCTGGTCGAGGACCGGGCCGTGGGGACACTGGACTCCTGGTTCAACCTTGCAGCCGTGCGGACGTCTGGACACCTCCTCCGCCTGGGAGCCGCCTGATCACGTCCTGTTTTCGCGTTTTGGCTTTGCTACTGCCGTTTGGCATCCCTATTCAACGGTCCGGTTGTACGACGCCTGGCGCACATATCGCCTTGGGTCACGGGATTGTTGATAGTTTTTTTTTTTTTTTGTTTACGTGTTCTGGCTGGTTCTCCCGGCGGGGTGACGGTGTTCGGGGGCCGGCTTGGCCGAGAGGTGCCGGGGGTTGGCGGGTCTTGGTGGGCTCCTGGTGTGCCCTCAGCCGTGGTGGGCGGCCGGCTTCTGCTCTGCCGGAGGACACTGGATGACTTTTGCGTTTTAGTTGGGGGCCGAGTTTTGGTTTTGCTACCTGGTGTTCTCTGTGTGGGGCGGGGCCGGTGCTTGTCACCCTGAGGGACTCCTGGGACTCCCCAATCATCACCCGTCTGTGCGTTTATTTGCCGTATGGCATATGTTAGTTTCCAGTGATTGGCGTCACTTGTTTCGCGATTTGGCTTGGCGTTCCACCTTTCCAGGCTTCACGATTCACCCTTAACGGGTACGCCGGGGCGCACCCGATCCCACGATCGTCGTCGCCCCTAAATCAACAACAACAATTCAAGCGACGTGGCAGTAGTACCATTTTCTACGAGAAATCATGGAATCCTATTTTCTTTGAATGATTCACTAAGCTATTTAGGGTTAGTGTAAATTTTTGCCTAATCATAACAGCAATTGCTTAGTATGCCAGCAGTTAGTATTTAGTGACAGAATTTCCGACAGCATACTCCGGTACTCAAGAGTTTGCTTTAGTCCTGAACTATGCTCCAGAAATTGTCCAGGACTATTCTTCCTGGTTGGTCAATAAGCCATTCTGGACATGCCTGGAGTCCACACCAAGTAGTGCTAGCTTAGCTGATAGCCTCCACATAGTTCTGGACGGCTGCTACTACGCTTATTGTCGAAATTCCTTCCCAGCTTTGATAACCATTACAATATTTCATCAACTTGGGTTTAGGCTTCGCTCGTCCAAGCAGCGGTCAACAGCAATGTCGAAGTCTCAATTTTTCACGTCCTGCGCATACAAAATTTTTATTTTCTTAAAAATAAATTAATATTATTGAATATTAGAATATGTTAAATAGTTAGACCTAACTTAGATTAGGTTCTGTTGACAATTGTTGGTATTTATAGTACATGGATGAGAGTACAGTGAGAAAGGTGGGATTCGAGCAGAGGACGTGCACGAAGCACCGTTCGAGAACAGTGACTACAGCGTTGTGAATCGTATATAAAGTGTTTTTCGTTCAAAAACACGGGGGGGGGGGGGTTCAGGATTAACGAGCATTTAACTTTGTTGATGAGGTCTGATGTTGGGCTTAGTACAGAGAGAGACAGACAGACAGACAGACAGACAGACAGACAGACAGACAGACAGACAGAGAGAGAGAGAGAGAGAGAGAGAGAGAGAGGAATGGACAAGTACAGTTCCAAGAAATATTGGTACAAACTGTTTATTCCGTCAATTGAATATTCAAGTGATCAACAGAGACCTCACATGCCTTCGTTCTCACTCTCACAATCTTCCCTTACTCACAACTTCTCACGTTCGCTAAAACGTTCTACCTCTCACTCTCCTTCACAGTTTCGTAATTGTTCTATAATACATTCTTACGTTCCCCATTATCGTTTTCCATGCTCTCGTATTTTCCTTGCTACTCTCCTTCCGTTTTAGTTCCCGCTGTCTTAGAGCTCTTCACTCCGTCTTAGTCCCTCTTAATCCGTCTCAGCCATCCTCACACTTACTTAGTCCCCATCACTGTCTTGCACAGTCTCCCCTCCACACTACTGCTACCTCCTGTGCTGCATCGATATTGATAATGGTAAAGAAAACGGGTCAGCAATTGAAGGACAAGCCAACCAGAGTTCAGAGGCAGTTTAATATGTTATATTAATATTTATTTAAAAACTAAAACGAGAGTACAATGGTTCCTGTAACTATGTTAGTGTTTAAATTTTGGGATAATACTAATAATGAATAATTATTCATTATACTATGCTTTGAACTATATTCGTTCCTATCTCGATGACATTTGCCAAATGTTTCTAACATTCTTAAACCTATACTATTTGCTCACGATACTACCTTCATCTATTCCGACCCCAACCTCCACACACTAAATATTATTGTAAATAATTAATTAAAAAAAGGTCCACTCATATATGTCAACCAACAAACTCCCACTAAATATAGAAAAGACCTACTACGTTTTGTTTGATAGTAAATCATCAAATCAAATTCAACTTCAGATAGACAATGTTAACATTACCAATAAAAATGTTGGAAAGTTCCTTGGCCTATACTTAGACTAGAGACTGAACTTCAGCACCCACATGCAACATGACCAAAAAAAGTCTCAAAATCGGTCGGTTTCTAAAATCAGATATTATGTTCCTAACTCTGCTCTCCTCTCATCATACTACGCGCTAATCTATCCCTATCTTACATACGGTATCAGTGCATGGGGTTCAACCACTGCAAATTCCCTCAAGCTTATCATCACTCAACAAAAATCTGCTATCAGAACTATAACAAACTCTGTCTTCAGACAACACTCAGCCCCTCTGGTTAAGTCCCTTAACATGCTAAACATGCACTCCACACATTCTCGGGTGCTACCTACATGTACAAAACCTAGTTCCTAAATGCTAATCTTAACCTGAAACTTTTCATTGATAGATGAAATAGAACCAATAAGCACAACACCAAAAATAAATTTCTCTGATATCCCCAGAGTCAAATTTAATCTATGCAAATAAAAGGACCCAGCCTATGGAACTCACTCCCTAATGAATTAAAAAGTTGTCCAACCCATGCCCTGTTGAAAAGAAAACCCAAAAAGTACCAAATTTCATCCTCATAGTTTCCTATCTTGTGCTTCAAATTCACACTGTATCTTGTACTACCTACTTCCCCAATATTAGTACTTAATACATGTATCCTTACCAGTGTAATCACCGCTGTCAACTTATATTGTAATATCTGTTAACATAAAAACCTTGCTACAGTCTACCTTTTCACCTTACCTGATATGTTAGATTTAGGACCTGCCTGAAACGCTATGCGTGTTAATGACTGCAAAAATCTAAAAATACCAATCTTAGGTAATTTCACCAACCTATTGTACCTTCTTGTGAATAAAATTATTATTATTATTATTATTAATTAATAGCAAATAAAACATTAATATTAAGGAGAAAATCAGTAGGAGGCATTATATTTTTCTCATGGCAACATCGCGTTAATGTGATTTCTTTGGACGAATAATATTAGTAATTAAAAAAATTCTATTAAGAGGTTTATGTAGCAAGAGAAGTTCATCCCGCTTCTCAGTGTATATACACCCAGTACTCTAGTCCTGGACAAGGTCCAGGACTTAAGTATAGTTGCTGGTTGGTCAGTAGGCTATTCCCGCCAAACATAGACCGAAACTACGACGTTGGTACAACGTTCGAACAAGTTTTAACACCTCCTAACCAGTTATAACAACCAATATAGCAAGTTGTAACAACGTTCTAATACGTCATAAACACGTTAAGCCAAGATGTAACAACTTTATTACAAGTTGTAACAAGCGGAAAATAGAGACAGTTACGGTTTGTGTTTCCAGGGTTGTGGTGACCTTAATGATCCTCCAGAGGCTGAGAAGCCTGAAGCCCAACACCAGACCTCAAACAAAATAATAATAATATTGGTCATTGTCCAGAGAGAGAGAGACAGAGACGCACTTCCTTGTCGTTGTCTGAAGCTTTCTAACAAAATAAAATAAATTTAAGAGGTGAGAACAGCCTGGACGATAACTTAGGCCACGACGAAGGTCAATGGTAAGTTATGACTTTCAGATGTTAGGTATAACGTTTCTTTGAATTTGCTTCGAATTAAATTATTTATTTCTAAATTTGTAAATTTTTAGCCCCTTTGCTCTTTCTCTTTATTTTCTGTATTATTTTATTTTTATTTTGTACTAGCTGTACCTAGCCACGCTTTGCTGTGTTGTTGTTGTTGTTTAAGATTCGCTACCTGGAACAAAAAGTTTCAAGTAGCACGGGCTATGGTGAGCCCGTAGCTTTATGGTGAGCCCGTAGCTCAGCAACGCTTTGAGCCACAAAATAATTTAATCAAAATGAAAATAAATCGAAATCTATGAAAAATAAATTTTTCAATGCAAACGGAAATATTGAAATGGAATCATAACATATTTAGTATAGCGTGTATTTAAATAATTTAATATATAAATAATTAAATCAAAATAAAAATCAATCGAAATCTATGAAAATTTATCATTGCCATCGGAAACATTGAAATGGAATCGTAACATATTTAGTATAGTGTGTGTTGCTATTACGTGCAACAGATGACACTGTTTTTAAAAAAAGCATGATTTAACCTGTCACAGGTGTGGCATCTATACTTATACTCACAAAATGAACCAAATGATAAACACAAAGCTCAATTCAAATGCAATATCACAAAAAAAAAAAAAATTAAATCAAAATGAAAATAAATCGAAATCTATGAAAAATTAATTTTTCAATGCAATCGGAAACATTGAAATGGAATCATAACATATTTAGTATAGCGTGGGTTTTTCTTACGTGCAACAGATGGCACTGTTTCTTAAAAAAATGAATGTTTTTTACCTGTCACAGGCGTGGCATCTAAACTTATACTTACAAAATGAACGGTATGGTAAGCAACACAGCTCAATTCTAACACAATGTCTCAAAAAGTAGTTAAATCAAAATGAAATTAAATCGAAATCTATGAAAATTCAATTTATTAATGCAATCGAAAACATTGAAATGGAATTGTAACATATTTAGTATAGGATGTGTTGCTCTTTATGTGCAACACATGGCGCTGTTTAAAAAAAAAAAAAAAAAAAAAGTTTTTACCTGTCACAGGCGTGGCATCTATATAGTAGGAATATAGAAACATGCGCGTATTCGAATGGAACGTTGTGACAAAATTTAAACGCAATCGGTGAAGAACTTTCTGAGATTACAGCGTCTGTTGCTCTTACGTCCAACAGATATCGCTGTTTAAAAAAAAAAAAGCATGTTTTTTCCTTTCACAGGTGAGACATATATATAGCAGGCATGTAAAAACACGCGCCTATTCGAATTCAACGTTGTGTCAAAATTTCAAAGCAATCGGTAAAGAGGTTTCGAAGATTTCCCTCACATGGAAAAACACATGAAAAACAGTTAAAAAAAAAAAACATGATTTTTTTCACGTCACAGACGTGACATCTATATAGTATGTATATAAAAACCCGGTCGGATGTGAACGGAACGTTGTGTGAAAATTTCAAAGTTATCGGTGAAGAACTTTCGGTGATTAGCGATTTTGAACAAACGAAATTTCCATTTTTATTTACACAGATTTAAAAATTTTCAGCATTGGAGAAAGAGAGAGAGAGAGAGAGAGAGAGAGAGAGAGAGAGAGA
>NC_059629.1:5090840-5113340 GCF_020424385.1 Procambarus clarkii
CAAAGGAGCACTATTATAGTCCTGTAAATTTTTAGGAAGATCATTAAGGATTTCCGAGTTAGAAGGCACTGACTCAGAGTCAGTGCTTTCCGGAGGAGAAGCAGGGAAGGTCTCACTGTGGAGGTATGGATCTTTGAAAGTGGAGAGTGATATTAACACAGTAGGGGGAATACCTTTATACTCTTTGAGTAGATTGACGTGGCACAACTGGGTCCTCCGCCGCCTATCTGGAGTCTCAAGAACGTAGTTGTGGGTGTTTCTGCACTCCTTGATGCGGTATGGTCCTGAAAACTTATTTTGCAATGGAGAACCTGGGATAGGAAAATATGCCAACACGAAGTCTCTTGGTTTAAATTTCCTGATTTTGCTGCGTTGGTCAAAATGAGTCTTCATCCTCTCTTGAGCTTTCAATAGATTGTCATTAGCAAATTTACGTACTCTCTCTAGAATGTGCTTTAAATTTTGAAGAAACTGGGGCACATTCTGAGGGTCACTGAAGGTTGCATTACGTAGGGAGTCTTTAAAAGCTTTGAGAGGAGTACGGCACTTACGTCCGTAGAGCATCTCATAAAGAGATACTCCTAGAGACTCGTTTGGAAGACTTCTGAAAATACACATGGTGATGTCAAGTTGTTTATCCCAGTCTTTCATGGTTTCATTGCAAAATTTCTTTAAAAGTGATTTAATCGTTTGGTGACTACGTTCAAGAGAACCCTGTGAAGCAGGATGATAGGGGCTGGACAATACCTGAGTGATGCTGAACTCTTCCAGCGTCTTCTTGAAGAGATCACTGGTGAAGTTGGTGCCACAGTCACTTTGAACCTCCCTTGGAAATCCGTATTGGGAAAAGATCTTCGATAGTTGTTTTACCACCGTAGCAGCCGTAATGTTCTTTACAGGAACTGCTATGGGGAATCTGGTAGTTGGACACAGGATGGTTAGTATATAAGCGTTGCCAGAACTGGTCCGGGGTAAAGGACCAACACAGTCTATGATGAGTCTGTGGCACCAGGATGCCATGAGTTCTGCAGGCACCAGGATGGGAATTAAAGGAGCTTTGGGAATCGGGATGTTAGGTTTCCCTGCCAACTGACATATATGACACTGTTCCACGTAACTTTTTGACGTCTTTAACCATACCTGGCCAGTAGTTTTCTTGTCTGATTCCGTGATAGGTTTTGTTAAAATCATAGTGAGAAAGTGCTCCGTGGGCCAGGTGTAGAATATCGGGCCGTAGGCTGGTGGGAACCACTAGTTGTTCGACATTGGCCCAATCGTCATCCTCCGTCAGCTTACTGGGTCTGTAGCTGCGGTAGAGCAACTGATTCTCTAGGAAGAACCCAGGGATACTGTCAGGTTGAGTCTCAGCCTGGAAGAATAATGGTGTTAATGAAGGATCCTCCCTCTGTAACTTACGGAACTCCAACATAGTAAGATTCTGTGGTAGGTTCTGATGGTCTTAAGGGACAGCGGTTGCAGTAGAGTCAGCTGGTTGCGGGCGTGCAGCTTGTGCACGGGTGGTCACCAAAACCGGAGGAGAAACTTCATCACTTTCTTGAACCTCTGCTGGAACATACTTTAAGATGGGGTTGTCCACTACAGAGTCACATACCTGGGGTTTGTCCATGATGATCAGGTTGGAAGGTTGCAGATCTTCGGCCAAGTCATTGCCCAGGAGAAGTTGCACTCCAGACATGGGAAAATGGCTTTTCCCTGATGGCGACTTGGACTTCACCAATCACGAAAGGACAATCCAGGTGGACTCTGGCGAGTGGATACGGAGTGGTAGCAGTGAGGTCAGTGATAAGGACGGTTTCCCCCGGTGTAGGTGATGTTAGGCACAGCCGATTTCAATATTATTGACTGAAGAGCCGCTGTGTCCCTCAAGATCTTCAATTTGAAACGTCCCTCTGAATCTGTACTGCTGGCAGAGACAGTTCCAGGATATAGGTGTTTGCTGAAGAGAGAAAGATCATTAACAGGAACACCAACATTCATCACAGGCTTACCGGACTTTGGAGGAGTCGGTTTGGGTTTAGGAGTTTCACTATAGCCTTTGTATTGAGCTTTTCCACATTTATCTATGGTATGTCCATAGAGCTTGCATTACTTACAATACAATTGGGAGCTCGCTTGATCAGTACTCACTTTGTCATAACTATACCAAGACTTCTTACTGGAAGGTGGGTCTGGTGTTAGCCGGTGTATGAGGCTGTAGGTGTCAGCCGACTTCGCACATCTGATGTAGTCGGTTTCTTCTTTGTCTGCTAAATATAAACGGATGGAAGGGGGAACACGTCTAAAGAATTCCTCAACTAGAATGAGGTTGACGAGTTCTGAAAATGTAGAGACATGTGCTGCTTTCAGCCATTTCATGAAATATCTTTTCTTTGTATTGGCAAATTCTAAAAAGGTGGTGGTACTTGCCTTTAGATAATCACGGAATTTTCGTCTGTAGCTTTCGGTGGAGTGGTAGGCGTCTAAAACTGCTTGCTTCAGGGTCTGGTAGTCATTCTCAGACGCTAAGGTACTGAGAGTAACCGCAGCTCTACCTGTGAGATGCACTCTGAGAAGGGTAGACCATTGATCTTCAGGCCATTTAAGTTTGTCAGCTAGGACCTCAAAAGTAGTAAAAAATACATCGACTTCTGACTCAACGAAAGGTGGCATTAACTTACTTGCGTGGGAGATGTTGAAGCTTACGGGAAGACTAGCGGTAGCTTGTTGGCGCTGAATGTGGTGTGTAGTTTCCAAGGTTAGTTCTTGTTGACGATATGTTAGAACACTCTCAGCTTGCTGTTTATCGTGCTCACGTTGCATCTCCAGGTGAAGTTTTTTTGCTTTAAGCTGTTCCCTCTCCCGCTCACGGTGTAGGGCCGCCTCTTCTTTCTTTAGGGCCATCTCGCGTTCCTTTAGGACCACCTCGCATTCCTGTTGTTCTTTCTTTAGGGCAGCCTCGCGTTCCTGTTCTTCCTTCTTTAGGGCAGCCTCATGTTCTCTTATCTGGAGAGCTTCCTTTTGTTGTTCCCGCTCTATGTTTCCTAGTTCGAGCTTCAACTTCATAGCTGCCAGAACATGTTTATCTGCAATAGAATAGTTTTCGTGAACATCAGAGTCTATGATTCCTTCATCTAAGAGGTAATACAAGATAAGATTGTGCAAGTCATTTTTGTTGGCTCCAGGGGGAGCACCTAGTTGATACTCGTGTACAAGAGTTTGTAATTCGGCCCTCTTGGCACGACTTAAGTTCCCTACTTCACTTGCTGGATCGTTACGAAATGCTGAGAGACGAAACATTTTTAAATAGCAAATAAGTGTACAACGAATATACTTGTGATATTGTAAGTGTCAGTAATAGGATGACGTGGCAACTGGTAACTATCCTGTGGAAATTTAATCGTTAACAATTAACGTTAATATTAGTATGGTAAATGATTAGTCTATCAAAATTGCAGGAAATCTTGTACCCGGTGCTCAATATAAGAGAATAAAGGCAAGAAAATCCTACTAAATAAATGAAACCGATAGTTTCTAAAACAAATGAAACTTTTAATTGTTTCAAAAGTGAAAGGTAGTCCAAGAATGTAGGGATACCTTGCCGAGTCTCTATAGGACAGAAGCAAGGGTTTTCCTACTTTAATTATATGATACTTACAGAATTAGCGTTCCTTGTGCTCTGAAAAAAAGAAAGCTAATTCCCTACCTGAGTAAAATCATCTCTGACCGACATGTAGGGGTGCGAGTGTCAACTGGTGACGAGAACTGCTGTTGAGGTCCCAACTCAGCAACTTAGTCCATGCTAGACGAACTATGGCCCTCTGTATCCTCCTTCGGTCGGATTGCAGAAGATAGGGTGCTTTGGCCTGAAGACAAATCAAAATACCAGGGTACCAAAAATGATGATCTGCCGTAATTTGAGAAATATCCTAGGGACAAAAAAGGTGGAATACACGAGTAATAACACTGAGGGAGGGATGACCAATTAAGAGAATGACCGAGGCCTCCAGTCACCACGTAATCCACAGTTATCCAACACTCACAATATGCTACCCTCGGAAAGCACAAAATACACAGCACCACATGTTACGGACCCGAGTCTAGCGTCGGAGCATGGAGCTGTGACGACAACGCTATCTGTGAGTCCGCTCCCGAAACCCACTCCAAATGGACGACGCCATCTAGGGGTGACAGGATATGCCGGCAACAGGTGCTGGATTCCTGTCCTAGTCGACTCGCGACGTAGTCGCTGCTGACTTCTGGTGAGGTAGTGCTTAGACAGTGAACGCCATCTATTGAGTGAAGAGGTGGACGTTTCTGTCTAAGCTTGTGAGTGAAGCGTCCCAGTATTAATGACGTGTCTGATTGCAGAGTCGACCTGGGACTGCTGTGTTGGACGATGAACCAGTCTACCCAAGGCAGCCAAGGTCTCCTCACCAGTCTGCTTTGAAGAAGCTGTGAGCCACCCCTGGACGAACTCTGTTGAGAGTAATAGCCTGCCTGAGGCGTGGCAGTGTTGGGAATCGCCTTATCCGGGGTTGGCTGGTAGAGGAGACCACCCACTGGGGTGCTGTATGAGGAGAGTGACCAGCGAGTCACACGAGGCTCCTGGCTAGGGCACGCAACCCTAAGTATCGGTCGTGGAGTGGCCTACACAGCGGAGCTGATCAGTACCTGCCAGCTACAGGCTAGATTGTGGTTGAAGGCCTCCACGACGAAGCACCCAGTGAGACTGTGATTTGGCTGGCCTGTGGCCGGGGTAGATTCGTCGTAGAGTTATCGTGGATGCATCGTGAACCATGGAAGCAGAGACCAGGGCTACCTAGGAGAAGCATCACAGAGTGTTGAGCGTCTTCAGAGAGGGAAACCTCATTGTACATTGTGTAGTTATAATTCCCTTTTATGACTTTAAATTACGGTGGTGGAAATATATATCGGAAAATTGAAATATTTGTATCCCATCCCCTTTAGCTTTGACTTGTATTACGGAACACACCCCTTGAAAGCCTCTACTAACTTGGGGCCGGATTCCCAAACTCTACTACCATCAAAGAAGAACCCGGTAGCGTCCCAGTAGGACCGTAACACCATATAAACATTAAAAGTAATGAAAATACTGAAAAGCAGCTGTATCAAAGCCAAGTACACTTACCACAAATTGATGTTTAAGTACTAGTACCTGAGTGAGGCTCCTTGGACAAGCCCCCATTAAATGTGATGGAAAAAAGTAGTGTAGGTGTTCGGCAGTCCTCCCAATGGCTGGTGTCGATGCCTATCACATTTAAGAAAAAAAAAGATGACTGCGTAGCTGTTGTGTCCTGTGGCAAAGTAAGGCAAAACAAGCAAAACAAATAGTATGAACAATGAAACTTTAATTAAATTGAAAACAAATTATGAATAAGACAATTCCTTGGCTATGTACAGTGCAAACTCACAAGATTAAAAAAATAACAAAATAATAGTGGTGACGTTACTCTAAAATGGATAAAGACAAAATGAAATTAACAGGTGCTGAGAATAAAGCGCTGGCTGAGAACATCCACTAATAAACAGAGCGTATATCAGATGGTTGTTTCAGCTTGAGAGCACAGAATATTCTGACTCCAATGGCTGGTGCAGGCCCAGACATCGGCTAGGTAAATGGTGCTGAGGTGAAGAAGTACAGTGGTGCAGACGTCGATTCACCAATCAGAAACGGGCAGGCTGGAAATGCTAGTTTGGTGATCGACGACGAGGGAGGTGGAGAACAAGTGTGATACGTTTGCGCCTGGCAAAACGTATTTGACCAAATTATGCACTACACTGTCTTGTAGTATCTAGGTGTTGATGTACTGAAGTAGCATGACGATAGGAAAGAGCAGGCCAAATCTCTCTTGAAGGAGATTATCGTAACACATATATATATATGAATGAAAACTCACACCCCAGAAGTGACTCGAACCCATACTCCCAGAAGCAACGCAACTGGTAACTACAGGGCGCCTTAATCCACTTGACCATCACGGCCGTCAAAAGGAAGTGATAGCCTCGGCTATCACTTCCTTTTGACGGCCGTGATGGTCAAGTGGATTAAGGCGCCCTGTAGTTACCAGTTGCGTTGCTTCTGGGAGTATGGGTTCGAGTCACTTCTGGGGTGTGAGTTTTCATTCGCATATAGTCCTGGGGACCATTTCAGGCTTGTTCGCATATATATATATATATAATATATATATATATATATATATATATATATATATATATATATATATATATATATATATATATATGTCGTACCTAATAGCCAGAACGCACTTCTCAGCCTACTATTCAAGGCCCGATTTGCCTAATAAGCCAAGTTTTCATGAATTAATGTTTTTTCGTCTACCTAACCTACCTAACCTAACCTAACCTAGCTTTTTTGGCTACCTAACCTAACCTTACCTATAAATATAGGTTAGGTAGGGTTGGTTAGGTTCGGTCATATATCTACGTTAATTTTAACTCCAGTAAAAAAAAATTGACCTCATACATAGAGAAAAGGGTAGCTTTATCATTTCATAAGAAAAAAATTATAGTAAATATATTAATTCAGGAAAACTTGGCTTATTAGGCAAATCGGGCCTTGAATAGTAGGCTGAGATGTGAGTTCTGGCTACTAGGTACGACATTATATATATATATATATATATATATATATATATATATATATATATATATATATATATATATATATATATGTCGTACCTAGTAGCCAGAACTCACTTCTCAGCCTACTATGCAAGGCCCGATTTGCCTAATAAGCCTAGTTTTCATGAATTAATGTTTTTTCGACTACCTAACCTACCTAACCTAACGTTTTCAGCTACCTAACCTAACCTAACCTATAAAGATAGGTTAGGTTAGGTTAGGTAGGGTTGGTTACGTTCGGTCATATATCTACGTTAATTTTAACTCCAATAAAAAAAAATGACCTCATACATAATGAAATGGGTAGCTTTATCATTTCGTAAGAAAAAAATTAAAGAAAATATATTAATTCAGTAAAACTTGGCTTATTAGGCAAATCGGGCCTTGCATAGTAGGCTGAGAAGTGAGTTCTGGCTATTAGGTACGACATATATATATATATATATATATATATGTCGTACCTAGTAGCCAGAACGCACTTCTCAGCCTACTATGCAAGGCCCAATTTGCCTAATAAGCCAAGTTTTCATAAATTAATTGTTTTTCGACTACCTAACCTACCTAACCTAACTTTTTCGGCTACCTAAACTAACCTAACCTATAAAGATAGGTTAGGTTAGGTTAGGTAGGGTTGGTTAGGTTCGGTCATATATCTACGTTAATTTTAACTCCAATAAAAAAAAATTGACCTCATACATAATGAAATGGGTAGCTTTATCATTTCATAAGAAAAAAATAAGAAAAAATATATTAATTCAGGAAAACTTGTTTTATTAGGCAAATCGGGCCTTGCATAGTAGGCCAAGAAATGCATTCTGGCTACTAGGTACGACATATATATATATATATATATATATATATATATATATATATATATATATATGTCGTACCTAGTAGCCAGAACGCACTTCTCAGCCTACTATGCAAGGCCAAATTTGCCTAATAAGCTAAGTTTTCCTGAATTAATATATTTTCTATAATTTTTTTCTTATGAAATGATAAAGCTACCCATTTCATTATGTATGAGGTCAATGTTTTTTTATTGGAGTTAAAATTAACGTAGATATATGACCGAACCTAACCAACCCTACCTAACCTAACCTAACCTATCTTTATAGGTTAGGTTAGGTTAGGTAGTAGAGAAAGTTAGGTTAGGTTAGGTTAGGTAGTCGAAAAACAATTAATTCATGAAAACTTGGCTTATTAGGCAAATCGGGCCTTGCATAGTAGGCTGAGAAGTGAGTTCTGGCTACTAGGTACGACATATATATATATATATATATATATATATATATATATATATATATATATATATATATATATATATATATATATATATGTCGTACCTAGTAGCCAGAACGCACTTCTCAGCCTACTATGCAAGGCCCGATTTGCCTAATAAGCCAAGTTTTCCTGAATTATTATATTTTCTCAATTTTTTGTCTGATGATATGATAAACCTACCCATTTCATTATGTATGAGATCAATTTAATTTTATTGGAGTTAAAATTAACGTAGATATATGACCGAAACTAACCAACCCTACCTAACCTAACCTAACCTATCTTTATAGGTTAGGTTAGGTTAGGTAGCAGAAAAAGTTAGGTTAGGTTAGGTTAGGTAGGTTAGGTAGTCGAAAAACAATTAATTCATGAAAACCTGGCTTATTAGGCAAATCGGGCCTTGCATAGTAGGCTGAGAAGTGCGTTCTGGCTACTAGGTACGACATATATATATATATATATATATATATATATATATATATATATATAATGTCGTACCTAGTAGCCAGAACTCACTTCTCAGCCTACTATTCAAGGCCCGATTTGCCTAATAAGCCACGTTTTCCTGAATTAATATATTTACTATAATTTTTTTCTTATGAAATGATAAAGCAACCCTTTTCTCTATGTATGAGGTCAATTTTTTTTTATTGGAGTTAAAATTAACGTAGATATATGACCGAACCTAACCAACCCTACCTAACCTAACCTAACCTATATTTATAGGTAAGGTTAGGTTAGGTAGCCAAAAAAAGCTAGGTTAGGTTAGGTTAGGTAGGTTAGGTAGACGAAAAAACATTAATTCATGAAAACTTGGCTTATTAGGCAAATCGGGCCTTGAATAGTAGGCTGAGAAGTGCGTTCTGGCTATTAGGTACGACATATATATATATATATATATAAATATATATATATATATATATATATATATATATATATATATATATATATATATATATATATATATATATATATATATATATATATATATATATATATATTAAATATGACCGAAAAAGTAAGATTAATAATTCTAACACGAATTTTCTCAATATTTCTTATGTTTCTTTTCACTGTCGATGGTAATTGAAAAATCAATTCTCCAAAATTCATTTTTATTTCTAGTCTGACGCGACACTTGAAGTGTTTCGTAATAACTTATTACATTTTCAAAGACTTTAGTTTACACACATACAACTATAACCTGCAAACACTAAACAGAGTCCTACTATGCTATAATTTATATGGCTTTCATTTTATATACCTGCATTTGGGTGAGGTGATATGTTACAACAGTTTTGGATGAGGTGAAAACACGAGCTGTGGAAAAGAAGTTCCTGTAAAATAGTCTAATAGGGGGTATAGGTGTTATGTTATGTTATGTTTCGTCGAAGACATCATAAGAAGGAAAGTGAAACGCCATGCAACCTCTGAAGAGACAACTAACATAACACCTATAACCCCTATTAGACTATTTTACAGGAACTTCTTTTCCACAGCTCATAAGACGGAGGAAAGGGTCCTGAAAGATATTGTTAATAGAAACGTTATCCCTACAGACAAAAATCAGAGGATACAACTGACGATTTACTATAAAACCAGAAAAACGGCCAGCCTACTCATGAGAAACTCTCCAGACACAAAGCAGAACGCTTTAAAAGAGACCAACGTCGTCTATGCCTTCAAATGCCCACTTGGGGACTGTAAGCTCCAAAAAACCCAGTATATAGGCAAGACAACAACGTCTCTTTCTAGGCGTTTAACGATGCATAAGCAACAGGGCTCAATTAAGGAACATATAATCTCTTCCCACAACCAAACCATCGCCAGAGAAATCCTAGTAAACAACACAGAAATCATCGATAGATACAGCGATAGCAGACGGCTTGACGTTTGCAAGGCACTGCACATTAACAAGTCAACACCAGCAATCAACAGCCAATTAATGCACAACTATATTCTACCCACCTCAAGACTCCGCTCCAATATAGAAGCATCAAGAAATATGGACCAATAGGCTTTCTACAATCACTTCCATTTCAATACCCATTGTTTCGTGTTCTGTCTTGTGTTGATGAAATTAATACCCTATTAAATACCACCTCACCCCATCCACCTCACTCAAATGTAGATATAAACAAATCGGAGATATGTAAGTTCTATTCAGTTGTGTATGTGTAAAGTCTTTGAAAATGTAATAAGTTTTACGAAACGCGCTCAAGTGTCGTGTCAGACTAGAAATAAAAATGAATTTTGGAGAATTGATTTTTGAATTACCTCCAACAGTGAAAAGAAATGTACGAAAGATTGAGAAAATTCGTGTTAGAATTATTAATCTTACTTTTTCGGTCATATTTAATAATATATATATATATATATATATATATATATATATATATATATATATATATATATATATATATATAATGCACAGACTACCCTATTCCAGTAGATGAAGTTTATAACTTTTTAGACATCTAAAAAGTTATAAACTTCAGCTACTGGAATATGGTAGTCTGTGCATTAAGCATTTGGCACTGAGTTTTCCCATATAACAGGAACCGATGAAAGAGCATTAGAGGTCCCACACTATCTCATTGCCTGGGAGAGGATTGGAGTTCTGGTTGGTCAAATACCCCAGAATTCCTACCTCTCTTTATGGCTTTGAAGTATGGTGTAGTGGATACAGCATGCAACTGCCACCTTGTTGGCCAGTGTTCGAGTCCCCTGGTGGGTTGAGTGTCTAAAAAGTTATATATATATATATATATATATATATATATATATATATATATATATATATATATATATATATATATATATATATATATATATATATATATATTTATACATATCTATATTCCAGTTCCCTCAGTCTTTCTCGTAGCTCTACCTAGCATCTGTCCTCACAGCTCAGTCACCTTCAGTTTAGTCCTCCCATGGAGCTGCATATTCAAGAGAGTCTCACGTATGTTGTAAAATGCACTCTGTAGGCTCTTTTTATCCAACGTTGGCAGCGTTATTGTGCTGCTGTGTCTGGCGCATGAGAGTGTTACACTTGCTCCTGGTCGTTAGTTCTTTATGATGCGGGAACCATCCGCAGTGTGTGTGTGTGTACTCACCTAGTTGTGCTTGTGGGGGTTGAGCTCTGGCTCTTTGGTCCCGCCTCTCAACTGTCAATCAACTAATGTACAGGTTCCTGAGCCTTCTGGGCTCTATCATATCTACACTTGAAACTGTGTATGGAGTCAGCCTCCACTACATCTCTGCCTAATGCATTCCACCTGTTAACTACTCTGACACTGAAAAAGTTCCTTCTAACGTCTCTGTGGCTCATGTGGGTACTCAGTTTCCACCTGTGTCCCCTTGTTCGCGTCCCACCAGCGTTGAACAGTTTATCTTTATTTACCTTATCAATTCTTCTGATAATTTTGTATGTGGTGATCATGTCTCCCCGAGCTCTCCTGTCTTTCAGCATCGTGAAGTGCATTTCCCGCAGCCTTTCCTCTAACTCATGCCTCTTAGTTCTGGGACTAGTCTAGTGGCATACCTCTGTACTTTTTCCAGCTTCGTCTTGTGCTTGACAAGGTACGGGCTCCATGCTGGGGCCGCATACTCCAGGATTGGTCTTACATATGTGGTGTACAAGATTCTGAATGATTCCTTACACAGGTTCCTGAAGGCAGTTCTGATGTTAGCCAGCCTCGCATACGCCGCAGATGTTATTCTTTTGATGTGGGAATAATATATATATATATATATATATATATATATATATATATATATATAATGCACAGACTACCCTATTCCAGTAGATGAAGTTTATAACTTTTTAGACATCTAAAAAGTTATAAACTTCAGCTACTGGAATATGGTAGTCTGTGCATTAAGCATTTGGCACTGAGTTTTCCCATATAACAGGAACCGATGAAAGAGCATTAGAGGTCCCACACTATCTCATTGCCTGGGAGAGGATTGGAGTTCTGGTTGGTCAAATACCCCAGAATTCCTACCTCTCTTTATGGCTTTGAAGTATGGTGTAGTGGATACAGCATGCAACTGCCACCTTGTTGGCCAGTGTTCGAGTCCCCTGGTGGGTTGAGTGTCTAAAAAGTTATATATATATATATATATATATATATATATATATATATATATATATATATATATATATATATATATATATATATTTATACATATCTATATTCCAGTTCCCTCAGTCTTTCTCGTAGCTCTACCTAGCATCTGTCCTCACAGCTCAGTCACGTTCAGTTTAGTCCTCCCATGGAGCTGCATATTCAAGAGAGTCTCACGTATGTTGTAAAATGCACTCTGTAGGCTCTTTTTATCCAACGTTGGCAGCGTTATTGTGCTGCTGTGTCTGGCGCATGAGAGTGTTACACTTGCTCCTGGTCGTTAGTTCTTTATGATGCGGGAACCATCCGCAGTGTGTGTGTGTGTACTCACCTAGTTGTGCTTGTGGGGGTTGAGCTCTGGCTCTTTGGTCCCGCCTCTCAACTGTCAATCAACTAATGTACAGGTTCCTGAGCCTTCTGGGCTCTATCATATCTACACTTGAAACTGTGTATGGAGTCAGCCTCCACCACATCTCTGCCTAATGCATTCCACCTGTTAACTACTCTGACACTGAAAAAGTTCCTTCTAACGTCTCTGTGGCTCATGTGGGTACTCAGTTTCCACCTGTGTCCCCTTGTTCGCGTCCCACCAGCGTTGAACAGTTTATCTTTATTTACCTTATCAATTCTTCTGATAATTTTGTATGTGGTGATCATGTCTCCCCGAGCTCTCCTGTCTTTCAGCATCGTGAAGTGCATTTCCCGCAGCCTTTCCTCTAACTCATGCCTCTTAGTTCTGGGACTAGTCTAGTGGCATACCTCTGAACTTTTTCCAGCTTCGTCTTGTGCTTGACAAGGTACGGGCTCCATGCTGGGGCCGCATACTCCAGGATTGGTCTTACATATGTGGTGTACAAGATTCTGAATGATTCCTTACACAGGTTCCTGAAGGCAGTTCTGATGTTAGCCAGCCTCGCATACGCCGCAGATGTTATTCTTTTGATGTGGGCTTCAGGAGACAGGTTTGGTGTGATATCATTTCCTAAATCTTTCTCTCTGTCTGTTTCGTGAAGAACTTCATCTCCCATTCGGTATCCAGGTCTGGCCTCCTATTTCCTCCAGCTAGTTCCATTAGCTTACATTTGCTTGGGTTGAACTATAGTAGCCATTTGTTGGACCATTCCTTCAGTATGTCCAGGTCGTCTTGTAGCCTCACACTATCTTCCTTTATTTTAATCCTCCTCATAATGTGTGTGTGTGTGTGTGTGTGTGTGTGTGTGTGTGTGTGTGTGTGTGTGTGTGTGTGTGTGTGTGTGTGTGTGTGTACTCACCTAGTTGTGCTTGCCTGCGCCAATACACACAAAGAACCCAACAAACAACATTGAAACTGGCAACACCGCCACCAATCCTCTGTCACCTTTGCCTTTGTTGACAGTGTGACGTCACTTGATGCCGTCATACAACGAACCCGACGAATTTTAAAAAAATCCGGTCAGATCCGACTTCAATAAAGAATGTAATTAAAAACGCCCCCAAAAACGGTGCTTCAATTTGTCATATAAAAAACGAACGGAACAATTCAAAACGTTATCTATTTAAACGCAAACAGAGAACGAAATTTGAAAACTCGTTGAAAAAACGCTGCATTTTGACATTTCAAGACGGAGACGTTCGATAGTGAATCCGCTGGAAGCCGACGAGCGGGAAGGAGTGATCACGCCTTACCTACTCTCTGATATTTCCTTCTGACGTAAACATGAATTATTTAAGCCTGAATCAAAATGTCATCTATAAATAACTAAACAATGTTCGATATATTTCCAATACCTGACAAAGTGAAACCACCTAAAGTTAGATATTAATGGTCTATGAGATATATGGAATAATAAAGGTAGAAGCAAATATCCTCAAAATAACACTGATATAACACACACAAGAATCAAATTGTTTAAATTGTCCAATTCAAACATCCAAATTACTTGGGTAAATCATATACACAAAATGAAATAAAAAAATAAGTATACAAAAACAAAATTCCTGTGTGAAAATAAATACGAGCGCATTATAACTAGAATAAATTTTACATTCACAACTAAATTGACGAAAAGAGAGAGAGAGAGAGAGAGAATGCGTGAACAATGTAGTGACGTCACGCGATCCATACCTCAACGTCACATTGACGTCATGACAACTATGACGTCACTGAGACTGCACAAGGAATGTATTCTAAAAGTTCATAAAATGTATGCAAATTCTCAACAGATTTATATTCACTAAATACAAAATAATAAATTTAATTAATGTTTAATATTATCACATTAATGTTAGTTGACAAAATTATTAATTGTTATTATTTTGTAATATTTACATTATTTATTTATTATATTCAAAAAGTTATTTATTATTTATAATAAGTAAAACATTATTTATAATTTAGGAATATTAGTAATAATGTTATTAATATCGTTCTTATCATTCAGACAATCAGACAAAGATTATTGTATATAATCAGATTTCATGCACAAGAAATATAGGATATCCATAACTCCTTCTTATAAGTTGGTTGAATAGAGGTCAATGTCCAGGGTGTGGCATTGTCCGGACGATAGTTGTGTTGTGGTCGGACGATAGCTATGTTGCAGCCGGACGATAGCTGTGTTGTGGCCGGACGATAGTTGTGTTGTGGCCGGACGATAGCTGTGTTGTGGCCGGATGATAGTTGTGTTGTGGTCGGACGATAGCTGTGTTGTGGCCGGACGATAGTTGTGTTGTGGTCGGACGATAGCTGTGTTGTGACCGGACGATAGTTGTGTTGTTGCCGGACGATAGCTGTGTTGCAGCCGGACGATAGCTGTGTTGTGGCCGGACGATAGTTGTGTTGTGGCCGGACGATAGCTGTGTTGTGGCCGGACGATAGCTGTGTTGTGGCCGGACGATAGCTGTGTCGTGGCCGGACGATAGCTGTGTTGCAGCCGGACGATAGCTGTGTTGTGGCCGGACGATAGTTGTGTTGTGGCCGGACGATGGCTGTGTTGTGGCCGGACGATAGTTGTGTTGTGGTCGGACGATAGCTGTGTTGCAGCCGGACGATAGTTGTGTTGTGGTCGGACGATAGCTGTGTTGTGGCCGGACAATAGTTGTGTTGTGGCCGGACGATGGCTGTGTTGTGGCCGGACGATAGTTGTGTTGTGGTCGGACGATAGCTGTGTTGCAGCCGGACGATAGTTGTGTTGTGGTCGGACGATAGCTGTGTTGTGGTCGGACGATAGCTGTGTTGTGGCAGGACGATAGCTGTGTTGTGGCCGGACGATAGTTGTGTTGTGGTCGGACGATAGCTGTGTTGTGACCAGACGATAGTTGTGTTGTGGTCGGACGATAGCTGTGTTGCAGCCGGACGATAGTTGTGTTGTGGTCGGACGATAGTTGTGTCGTGGACGGAAGATAGTTGTGTTGTGGCCGGACGATAGCTGTGTCGTGGCCGGACGATAGCTGTGTTGTGGCCGGACGATAGTTGTGTCGTGGCCGGACGATAGTTGTGTTGTGGCCGGACGATAGTTGTGTTGTGGCCGGACGATAGCTGTGTTGTGGCCGGACGATTGCTGTGTTGTGGCCGGACGATAGCTGTGTTGTGGCTGGACGATTGCTGTGGTGTATCCGAACGATAGTTGTGTCGTGGCCGGACGATAGCTGTGTTGTGGCCGGACGATTGCTGTGTTGTGGCCAGACGATAGCTGTGATGTGGCCGGACGATTGCTGTGTTGTGGCCAGACGATAGCTGTGATGTAGCCGGACGATAGTTGTGTCATGGCCGGACGATAGCTGTGTTGTGGCCGGACGATAGTTGTGTCGTGGCCGGACGATAGCTGTGTTCGTGACCGGATGATAGCTGTGGTGTGGCCGGACGATAGCTGTGTTGTGCCGGACGATAGCTGTGTTTTGGCCGGACGATAGTTGTGTTGTGGCCGGACGATAGCTGTGTTGTGGCCGGACGATAGCTGTGTTGTGGCCGGACGATAGCTGTGTTGTGGCCGGACGATAGCTGTGTTGTGGCTGGACGATAGTTGTGTTGTGGCTGGACGATAGTTGTGTTGTGGCCGGACGATAGCTGTGTTGTGGCTGGACGATAGCTGTGTCGTGGCCGGACGATAGCTGTGTTGTGGCCGGACGATAGCTGTGTTCGTGACCGGACGATAGCTGTGTCGTGGCCGGACGATTGCTGTGTCGTGGCCGGACGATAGCTGTGTCGTGGCCGGACGATTGCTGTGTCGTGGCCGGACGATAGCTGTGTTGTGGCCGGACGATAGCTGTGTCGTGGCTGGACGATAGCTGTGTTGTGACTGGACGATAGTTGTGTTGTGGCCGGACGATAGTTGTGTTGTGGCCGGACGATAGCTGTGTTCGTGACCGGATGATAGCTGTGTCGTGGCCGGACGATAGCTGTGCTCGTGACCGGACGATAGCTGTGTCGTGACCGGACGATTGCTGTGTGTTGGCCGGACGATAGCTGTGTTGTGGCTGGACGATAGCTGTGTTCGTGACCGGACGATAGCTGTGTCGTGGCCGGACGATTGCTGTGTGTTGGCCGGACGATAGCTGTGTTGTGGCCGGACGATAGCTGTGTTGTGGCCGGACGATAGCTGTGTTGTGGCCGGACGATAGCTGGGTCGTGGCCGGACGATAGCTGTGTTGTGGCCGGACGATAGCTGTGTTGTGGCCGGACGATTGCTGTGTTGGCCGGACAATAACTGTGTTCGTGACCGGACGATTGCTGTGTCGTGACCGAACGATAGCTGCGTCGTGACCGGACGATAGCTGTGTTGTGGCCGGACGATAGCTGTGTTGTGGCCGGACGATTGCTGTGTTGTGACCGGACGATAGCTGTGTCGTGGCCGGACGATAGCTGTGTTGTGGCCGGACGATAGCTGTGTTGTGGCCGGACGATTGCTGTGTTGTGGCCGGATTATAGCTGTGTTCGTGACCGGACGATTGCTGTGTTGTGACCGGACGATTGCTGTGTTGTGGCCGGACGATTGGTGTGTCGTGGCCGGACGATATATTCGTTTGCCTTGTTCGGGTAGAAGGTAGACACAGTAGTCGCTTCTGTATATATTTATTGACTGAGATAGCAAGGTATATATCTGCCTAGCCGAGGTCCTTCTACTCTGAGTCTGTGAGGATAACTGCGGCTGCTGGGAGCATGCTTGATGCTCCTCTGTCTGGCATGACGTCAGAGGCCTACTTGCCTGTGATTGGTTACATTTCAACTGACAGAATTTTGAGTATAACACCGCTCGGACACGCTACCAAGTCGACGTCCCTTGTCGACAAGCTCTGGCTAGCTATATAGTTACAATGATACTGAAAGGACCTCGGTGGCATTCAATAATGGCTTACATGTGAAATTTGCATAATAAAACATTGAAAGAAGATCAGGTGTGCGTAATACTAACAACTCGGCATATATGCACCAAAAAAAATTCATCATAATAGGTGAAAATCATGGTAACAATTCTTTGATTAAACCAGAGTATTAAGAACATGTGTATGTCTACTGATCAGATATGAACAATACAACTCAAGGTATTGCCTAAACAAAATTATTAACATGTGTCAATGGCATGTGCTTGAAAACCATACAAAATTAAACAATTATTACATTAATGGAACAAAGTTCTGACCTAACAACCACAATTGAATTTCAAGATAGATAATGATTTTTTTTTTTTTTTTTTTCTTTTTTTTTTTTTCTGAAATAATACAATATATTTACAAGACCAATGTACAATATATATAATGTGCAATATATTTACAAGCATATACAAGACCTGGATCAAGAAGACTAACATCTGCGTGATAGCAGTCAGGATTCACTGGCCACAATGTGGTTGCTAGAACAATAATTACTCTTATGACAAGCACTGTAAAAATACAAATGGTAGTAGACTTAACAATGGCATCTAATTTATAACAAAATAAATTTGAGAAAAACTATACATTATATATAATGGTAATAATAAGACACATGTGGTAGAAATACTGCAAATGACGTTTTTTTTTTTTTTTTTTTTCAAAACAAACAGAATAACTGCAGAGTGCATTCAATTATAAATTCTGCGGATATCTACACCTAGCTCATCCAGAGCACTATACAACTCTGGCTCTGACTGAAGGTCCGGAACAGATGAAACTTCATGCGACAAACTATCATCTTGAGAGATATCCTCGTTAACATCTAGCCAATGGACATGTGGTGAGTGCACGGTTGAAACGAGAGGTCTAGATCTAAGATTATAATTGCTAGTATGGGGTTGCTGAACATCAAGTGGTCTGTCAACCACAGAAGGTGGTGTCCGAGTAGGAGTATCTGTCTGGGTAAGTTCATTGTCATCTTCCTCATCAGTCTCGTCAACAGTCATTTTAGCTAACTTCATGTGGTCTAAATGTTCATTTATATACTCTCCTGTTAACAAGTTCTTAAGTCTGTATTTGTTACCTTTAATAAGCTCGATTACCTTATATGGACCCAAAATTTCTTAGTTAACTTGTACATAGGACCAGACCTGTGTTGGTTAAGTATCATTACTACAGATCCAATAGTTATTTTACTGGGTTTAGCTCGTGCATTCCTTGCTAGAGTGAACTCGGCTGTTGCTTTGGATAGTTGTTCTCGTATTTTCTTGAATACTAGTTGCATTTGTCTACGCTTCACTTGAACAAAATCATCTACGTTATATAAGGGAGTAGGAGGTACGTTAATCAATTCATTAGGGAGGATCTTATCTGTACCATAAAGAATAGCGTGAGGTGTGTCACCAGTGGAAACATTAATTGAAGAATTTATAGCACACTGAATTAAGGGTATAAAATCATCCCAATTGTTGTTATCAAAATTCAACGTGACTCTCAAGGCATCTAACACTTTCCTGTTAGTACGTTCAGCTAGTCCATTACTTGCCGGATGATAAGGCATAATGCTACATTTTTTTATGTTATATAAATCACACAAGCTAGTTAGAATACTATTACTGAATTCTGGTCCATTATCTGAAAGGATTACTTTAGGCATACTATATCTACAAATTATTTGGTCATGGAATGCGCTGGCTATGGTTTCTGCTGTTTTGTTCGGGATAGGAACTAGTTCGCAAAACCGTGAAAAATTATCGACCATCACAAGCAAATGTTTGTTCCCTTTCTCTGTTTCCGCAAAATTTGTCAATAAATCCATCGATATTCGTTCCCAAGGAGCTTTAGTTGCTGGGTACACCTGAATTGGATTAGGTCCTGAAACATGTCCCTTGTGCTGTAAACAAGTTAAACATCTGTCAACATAATGAGCAATCTCCTTAGCCATTTTTGGCCAAAAATATTTCAATCGACCTTGTTGGAGTGTACGATCCTTTCCTGGATGTGCACTTGCAGGAGCATCATGGATAATTTTTAACACAGTTGGTACCAAGACAGCTGGAACAACTAACTGACAACATTTCCTCGGGGCTGTCCCTAGCTTTACTACTCTACACAGTAAATTGTCCAACATAACTAGTTCTTTCAATGGTACTGGCGGTTTATGAATCGGGCGAGTGTCTTGCTTAGTCAAAAATTTAATGACGGGTGCCCATATGGGGTCTTGTCTTTGTTCCGTTTCTACTACTGTAGCATCTAATGCTGGGTAATTTAACTGAATCGCAGCTACGTGTCGAGAAAACGCATCGGCTACAACATTTTGCTTTCCTGGAATATATCCAAATGTGGGATTGAATTCTTGAATTGTGATCAAATATCTAGCAAACTTTCCAACTGGATTCTTATTTTTGAACAAGGGAATTAATGGTTGGTGATCTGTAAGAACATGAACTGGGTAATTATAAATTGTATCCTTGAAATGTTTAAGTGCCCAAACAACTGCCAAGGCTTCTCGTTCTGTTGCACTATAATTTTTCTCTTCTTTGGATAATGTACGGCTAGCATAAGCTATTGCGTGATCTCTGTGACCTTCTGCTTGAAGTAATGCAGCACCTAGACCTATGTCACTAGCATCTGTAACCAACGTAAAAGGTTTAGAAAAATCTGGGTACCTAAGGACAGGTGACGAGGTCCGAGGCCGAGGTCCTTCTACTCTGAGCCTGTGAGGATAACTGCCGCTGCTGGGAGCATCGCTGATGCTCCTCTGTCTGGCATGACGTCAGAGGCCTACTCGCCTGTGATTGGTTACATTTCAACTGACAGAATTTTGAGTATAACAGATAGCTGCGTCGTGACCGGACGATAGCTGTGTTGTGGCCGGACGATAGCTGGGTCGTGGCCGGACGATAGCTGTGTTGTGGCCGGACAGGGAGTCTACGTAATCATTAGCCTTCCACGCGAGGCTAATATAGACTCAATAACATCATCAGCATACGCGAAACTGGTTGAGATGATAACATCAATGCATCAAGGGAAAGACTCCCTCGCAGCACTGGAGGGGAGATATCAAGGGGAAAGCGCCAAGCCATTACGATTATATAGCCCTTGGGAGAGATCAGAATAAGGATTTGGGATGGGACGGGGGGGGGGGGGTTGGAATGATGCCCAACCACTTAGAGACGGTCGGGGATTGAACGCCGACCTGCATGAAGCGAGATCGTCGCTCTAACCAGCACTGGAGCACACGGCCCCACACTACAACACAATAATGTAAAGACACCAACCACTTGGACTGGTCAGTACGACGATGGCCTCTACGCTTGTTGCAAGTCTACGTTCAATCCCTGAAGACCAAAATGCTTGGGAACCGTTCTACCTTCTCGGTCCTATCCCAGCTCCTCATATTCCTTACAAATATAGAAAGAATAATTGGGATTTCAATTATACGAGAAATTTCTATATTTGAATTTAGTTCAGTGGTTTCAAACTGGTTCATTGCCCCCCTCCACCCCTCCCCCCTCCCCCCTCCCCCCTCCCCCCTCCCCCCCCCTCATAATTACCTAACTTTACCAACTTGAACAAGTCCAGAGGTAGGCAACGAGGCTCGAACCTGAGCCGTGAGAGCTGAACTACACAGGGCTAAGAGTGCTCGAGTTGGAGAGGTTGAAGGCAGGGGACATGATCATGACATTATTGATTCTCAAGTGAATTTATAATCGATAAAAAATACGTGATCAGTATGAGATATGGTAGAACCACAGGACACGGAGGGTAGAACTACAGGACACGGAGGGTAGAACTACAGGACACGGAGGGTAGAACTACACGACACGGAGGGTAGAACTACAGGACACGGAGGGTAGAACTACAGGACACGGAGGGTAGAACCAGAGGACACGGAGGGTAGAACTACAGGACACGGAGGGTAGAACTACAGGACACGGAGGGTAGAACCAGAGGACACGGAGGGTAGAACTACAGGACACGGAGGGTAGAACCAGAGGACACGGAGGGTAGAACTACAGGACACGGAGGGTAGAACTACAGGACACGGAGGGTAGAACCAGAGCACACGGAGGGTAGAACCACAGGACACGGAGGGTAGAACTACAGGACACGGGAGGGTAGAACTACAGGACACGGAGGGTAGAACTACAGGACACGGTGGGTAGAACTACAGGACACGGAGGGTAGAACTACAGGACACGGAGGGTAGAACTACAGGACACGGAGGGTAGAACTACAGGACACGGAGGGTAGAACCAGAGACACGGAGGGTAGAACCACAGGACACGGAGGGTAGAACTACAGGACACGGAGGGTAGAACTACAGGACACGGAGGGTAGAACTACAGGACACGGAGGGTAGAACTACAGGACACGGAGGGTAGAACTACAGGACACGGAGGGTAGAACTACAGGACACGGAGGGTAGAACTACAGGACACGGAGGGTAGAACTACAGGACACGGGAGGGTAGAACTACAGGACACGGAGGGTAGAACCAGAGACACGGAGGGTAGAACTACAGGACACGGAGGGTAGAACTACAGGACACGGAGGGTAGAACTACAGGACACGGAGGGTAGAACTACAGGACACGGAGGGTAGAACACGGAGGGTAGAACTACAGGACACGGAGGGTAGAACTACAGGACACGGAGGGTAGAACTACAGGACACGGAGGGTAGAACTACAGGACACGGAGGGTAGAACTACAGGACACGGAGGGTAGAGCTACAGGACACGGAGGGTAGAACTACAGGACACGGAGGGTAGAACTACAGGACACGGAGGGTAGAACTACAGGACACGGAGGGTAGAACTACAGGACACGGAGGGTAGAACTACAGGACACGGAGGGTAGAACTACAGGACACAGAGGGTAGAACTGCAGGACACGGAGGGTAGAACCAGAGGACACGGAGGGTAGAACTACAGGACACGGGAGGGTAGAACTACAGGACACGGAGGGTAGAACTACAGGACACGGTGGGTAGAACTACAGGACACGGAGGGTAGAACTACAGGACACGGAGGGTAGAACTACAGGACACGGTGGGTAGAACTA
>NC_059629.1:5115840-5118340 GCF_020424385.1 Procambarus clarkii
ATATTATGTGGCTGACCATATCCGGCCTACATATTATGTGGCTGACCATATCCGGCCTACATATTATGTGGCTGACCATATCCGGCCTACATATTATGTGGCTGACCATATCCGGCTTACATATGTGGCTGACCATATCCGGCTTACATATTATGTGGCTGACCATATCCGGCTTACATATGTGGCTGACCATATCCGGCTTACATATTATGTGGCTGACCATATCCGGCCTACATATTATGTGGCTGACCATATCCGGCCTACATATTATGTGGCTGACCATATCCGACCTACATCTTATGTGGCTGACCATATCCGACCTACATATTACGTGGCTGACCATATCCGGCCTACATATTATGTGGCTGACCATATCCGACCAACATCTTATGTGGCTGACCATATCCGGCCTACATATTATGTGGCTGACCATATCCGGCTTACATATTATGTGGCTGACCATATCCGGCCTACATATTATGTGGCTGACCATATCCGACCTACATATTACGTGGCTGACCATATCCGCCCTACATATTATGTGGCTGACCATATCCGGCTTACATATGTGGCTGACCATATCCGGCTTACATATTATGTGGCTGACCATATCCGGCTTACATATTATGTGGCTGACCATATCCGGCTTACATATTATGTGGCTGACCATATCCGGCCTACATATTATGTGGCTGACCATATCCGACCTACATATTACGTGGCTGACCATATCCGCCCTACATATTATGTGGCTGACCATATCCGGCTTACATATGTGGCTGACCATATCCGGCTTACATATTATGTGGCTGACCATATCCGGCTTACATATTATGTGGCTGACCATATCCGGCCTACATATTATGTGGCTGACAATATCCGGCCTACATATTATGTGGCTGACCATATCCGGCCTACATATTATGTGGCTGACAATATCCGGCCTACATATTATGTGGCTGACCTTGTGTATGACTATACTGAATCATACCCAGAGTCACGTGATGATTAATCTCTTCAAAGTCAGCTTTGACCCTTGACCTGACTGATCACCTTTAATATGCTTCTACCTAACAATCTTTGACCTGTTTATACCTGGTGATATTTTCCTTCCTTCTAATTACCATCGACCTGTTTATTGTATTAATTGCCCTGTCTATCTCTCTCTAATTATGTTTTATCTGTTACTTTGTGGTGATGGCTACCTTGTCTGTCTCTGATGACCCCTGTTTGGTCTCTCCCTGATGACCTTTAACCTGTGTCTCCCTGCAGCCTTGTCCTCCAAAAATGGGGAGGTAAATGTAACAGCCCCATAAGTGCTATTATGTACTATGTATGACAGTCAGGAATTGTACTTATTTTCACTTAGTATTAAACCGTACTGTCAAATATATTGTGAATATTTGAGTTTACCTGAAAAGCTGAATAGAAAACCACGACCTACCCTAATTGTCTTACTTTTTGAAGATAAGAATTTTATTGCTTCTTAATTACAATTACTCCTTAACCTATAGCTATATTGATATTACAGTTTTATAAAAAAATAAAAACAAAACAAAATTGTTTAAAAAAATTGTAAAGTAACTCAAAATATTTTCAAATTTTGTATAAAATCTCTATTGTTTAATAGAACTGAAAAAGAAATTAATGATATTTAAAACTTTGGTGAAATACGTTATGTAATAAATGAATGCTTTAAAATTTTGAGTGTATTAACAGAAAACTAGAAGAATAAATGGGAAGGTAAATTGCCCCATAAGTGCAATTATGTACTATGAATGGCAGTCAGGAAGTGTTCTTAGTATTAAAACGTAATGTCAATTCGGAGGATGGATTGCTCCCTGACGACATTCGAGCTCTCTATTCTAGATGACCCTTGAGCTGTTTACTCCTGTTGGCCTTCACCCAGTCTCTCTTGGATGATCATTGATCAGTCTATCCCGGACGACCTGATCATTGATAAGGCTATCCCGGACGACCTTTGACTTGTTTACCCCGGTTAACCTTTGACCCCGTCCCTCCGTGACTCCCTGACCTGTCTCTGTGATGAGGCCTGGCTAGGATGCACTCTGACCTTCTTGACCTCTCACCCGACAGTGACGATGGAGGAGACGACCGGCCGCCTGCGGCAGATCTGTCCATACTGCGGCAGCTTCTACAACGTGGGCGCCAACACCGACGTCCGCCTCCGCCGGAGCAGAGAGATTCGCCTGGAGCTGCCGCAGATAGTGAGTATACCGGGTGGGGTCTAGAACCTGAGGAAAGCTTCAACGCTCTACGTCATCGCCGTTCTTTAAGTCCTCCTAACCCGACCCGACCCAAGCCCATCTTAGCCTATCCTAACCTAACCAAACTGAGAGATAAAATGTGTTTTATATACCGTTTCCACAAGGTGGGTGATGTGACATCGATGTCGTTAGCTTATTCTTACACAGGTTTTGGAGCCTACTGGGGCTGCGGGGTGTGGCCAGACCTATGAGGCTACCAGCCCGTCCTCCAA
>NC_059629.1:5123340-5213340 GCF_020424385.1 Procambarus clarkii
TTGAACGAAACACTAAAATGGTGTAGTGATCTGCACTGATTCAAAAGCAACGCTATAAAGCCTAAGTAAAAATTAGCAGAATATCTTGCGATAGTCGCTGAAATCAAGAGAGCTGTGAGAGTACTTACCAATCAGGGAAGAGTCATCAAGTTTCTGTGGATCCCCTCCCATGTTGGAATATGTGGGAATGAACGAGCAGATGTGCTGGCTGCTGAAGGCGCTGAAGGAGACCATATTGAATACTTCATACCCAAGACTCTACTACAAATTAGAGGTATTGTCAGGCAACATCACCGTGACAAGGTAACTGAGGAAAGGAGGATAGAAGCACAAACCAGTGAATCTGTACTATGGTACAACATGGTTGCAGCTGGCAATCCCAGTCATTATGGCCGAAGAGGAGGACGACGCGGGAGAGAATCAGTAATAGCGAGAATCCGTCTTGGATACAAATATCCATGAGGATTTGGGATGGAAACAACAGTTGAGCAGCGGAGTTGCAGAATCTGTGATGAGAGTGATGGACACCGTCTTGACCACTACCTGAGAGAATGTGAACACCTGAGAGACATTAAAAATATGTGAAGAATAATAAACCCTACATTGCTTGAGTTAGGAAAACACTATTTGTCAAATATTAATACTGTTCTTTAAAGGTTCTCCTATTTTTCACACGCAAGAAAACGTAAGATTTTAAGGGTTGACAAATACTAATCTTCTTGTTTGAGGAGCTGTTCACTTGAGACAGTTAAGCAAGTCCCAGCTGTGTCTGGGTGCAAGTGACAGGGTGAACAACCCAGCGGGTTTTCTTCCTATTGGGGAGTGTTGTACATGCTGCTATGGCGGTGTGTCCACTCACAGGATGAGTGGCGCTGCCCAATACTGTCACTATGGCGGTGTGTCCACTCACAGGATGAGTGGCGCTGCCCAATACTGTCACTAAGGCGGTGTGTCCACTCACAGGATGAGTGGCACTGCCCAATACTGTCACTATGGCGGTGTGTCCACTCACAGGATGAGTGGCGCTGCCCAATACTGTCACTAAGGCGGTGTGTCCACTCACAGGATGAGTGGCGCTGCCCAATACTGTCACTATGGCGGTGTGTCCACCCACAGGATGAGTGGCGCTGCCCAATACTGTCACTATGGCGGTGTGTCCACTCACAGGATGAGTGGCGCTGCCCAATACTGTCACTATGGCGGTGTGTCCACTCACAGGATGAGTGGCGCTGCCCAATACTGTCACTAAGGCGGTGTGTCCACTCACAGGATGAGTGGCGCTGCCCAATACTGTCACTATGGCGGTGTGTCCACCCACAGGATGAGTGGCGCTGCCCAATACTGTCACTATGGCGGTGTGTCCACTCACAGGATGAGTGGCGCTGCCCAATACTGTCACTATGGCGGTGTGTCCACTCACAGGATGAGTGGCGCTGCCCAATACTGTCACTAAGGCGGTGTGTCCACTCACAGGATGAGTGGCGCTGCCCAATACTGTCACTATGGCGGTGTGTCCACCCACAGGATGAGTGGCGCTGCCCAATACTGTCACTAAGGCGGTGTGTCCACTCACAGGATGAGTGGCGCTGCCCAATACTGTCACTATGGCGGTGTGTCCACCCACAGGATGAGTGGCGCTGCCCAATACTGTCACTATGGCGGTGTGTCCACTCACAGGATGAGTGGCGCTGCCCAATACTGTCACTATGGCGGTGTGTCCACTCACAGGATGAGTGGCGCTGCCCAATACTGTCACTTTGGCGGTGTGTCCACTCACAGAATGAGTGGCGCTGCCCAATACTGTCACTATGGCGGTGTGTCCACCCACAGGATGAGTGGCGCTGCCCAATACTGTCACTATGGCGGTGTGTCCACCCACAGGATGAGTGGCGCTGCCCAATACTGTCACTATGGCGGTGTGTCCACTCACAGGATGAGTGGCGTTGCCCAATACTGTCACTATGGCGGTGTGTCCACTCACAGAATGAGTGGCGTTGCCCAATAAACACGCCTCTCAGGGCAAATTAAAAAATTTAAATTAGGAAGATGATCTGGTTTCCCATACTTGTGGAAATTCACCTTCTGAAGCAACGAGTGGTAAAGTGCTGCTCAGTGAAAACAAAGTTCTTTTGCTTCTTCTCTAAGATCCATGTGAGAGATCTCCTCAGGATCCACACGGTCTTCCCTGTATCTTCCTTTTCTAGTTTGTCCTTACCTTTTCTTTTAACAAAGGAAGGAACAGGAACAGACCATTTCTAACTCTTGTTAGCAGGCTGAGAGCTTCCCTTACCCGTGATAAGCCTTACCCACAAGTTTCCCCTGGAACTTGACCAGCCAATCGGTTAACAACCAAGTACCCAGTTACTACTGGGTGAACAGGGGCGAACAGTACAGACTGAAGTCCAGAAAATCCTCCTTAGTTAAGACTCGAACCCAGACAAAATCGCTCCTGTGGCGCCGTGAGCAACATGTCCTTTTACAAATAATTTCGCTTTCCGCTCGTATGCGCACTAAAAATTGCCGTAAAAGGAAAATGGAAGCGGCTCGCGAAAATGACGTTTGTCCCGTTTTCTGTTTTGGGTCCTCTGGCTTAGTCTGTTAGGTTAGGAAAGTTTAAATTAACAGTTTTCATGACGTTTTGGAACCTTATGAGAACTTCCTGCTCTCCTAACCTGCCAGACGACCCAAAACTTGCTGTTCTGGGTCATTTCACTGGAAAATAAATTGAGATTTTCACTTGATGAGTGTTACCACTGCGCCACCTTATACTATAGTCCCGGTGATTGTAGGATCCAGCTGTTAGCTCTTGGACCTCGCCTTTCTAACTGTCGCCTTGCTTAATATACTGACTCCTGATCTATTTTTCCTTTAACATATCTACTACGTATATTTCTTTCTAACACAAACACATGCTAGGATGCAGCCCGTAGAACTGTATGTGTGTATGTATGTTTGTGTGTACCCATCTAGTTGTGCTTGCGGGGGTTGAGCTCTGGCTCTTTGGTCCCGCCTCTCAACCATCAATCAACTGGTGTACACGTTCCTGAGCCTATTGGGCTCTATCATATCTACACTTGAAACTGTGTATGGAATCAGCCTCCACAACATCACCCCCTAATGCATTCCATTTGTCAACCACTCTGACACTGAAAAAATCTTTCTAATATCTCTGTGGCTCATTTGGGCGCTCAGTTTCCACCTGTGTCCCCTAGTGCGTGTGCCCCTTGTGTTAAATAGTCTGTCGTTATCTACCCTATCAGTTCCTTTGAGAATCTTGTATGTGGTGACCATGTCCCCCCTAACTCTGTCTTCCAGTGACGTGAGGTTTATTTCCCGTAGTCTCTCCTCGTAGCTCATGCCCCTCAGCTCGGGTACTAGTCTGGTGGCAAACCTTTGAATCTTTACCAGTTTAGTCTTATGCTTGACTAGATATGGACTCCATGCTGGAGCTGCATACTCCAGGATTTGTCTGACATATGGGGTATACAAAGTTCTGAACGATTCCTTACACAAGTTTCTAAAGGCCGTTCTTATATTAGCCAACTTGGCATATGCCGCTGATGTTATCCTCTTGATATGGGCTTCAAGGGACAGATCTGGTGTGAAATCAACCCCCAGATATTTCTCTCTCTTTGACTCTTGAAGTATTTCATCTCCCAAATGATACCTTGTATCTGGTCTCCCGCTCTCTAAACCTATTTTCATTACATTACATTTTCTTGGGTTAAACTCTGACAACCATTTGTTGCACCATTCCTGCAGCGTGTTCAGGTCTTCTTGAAGCCTCAAGCTGTCCTCCTCTGTCTTAATCCTTCTCAGAATTTTGGCGTCGTCAGCAAACATTGAGAGGAATGAGTCTATACCCTCTGGGAGATCATTTACGTATATCAGAAACAGGATAGGTCCAAGCACAGAACTTTGTGGGATTCCACAGGGCTGTACTTACCTAATTGTGCTTGCGGGGGTGTTGAGCTCTGGCTCTTTGGTCCCGTTGTGTGTGTGTGTGTGTGTGTGTGTGTGTGTGTGTGTATGTGTGTGTGTGTGTGTGTGTGTGTGTGTGTGTGTGTGTGTGTGTGTGTGTCCAGGCCATCGGGCTCATGTGAATTACTTCCCCGTTTTGCAACTCATTAAGCAAAGGTAAACAATAAAACACAAACAACCAAACAATTACACTCAGCTGACCTTCCCCCTGAACCCCCCCCCCAAATGGACTCCCCCCCCCCCCCTCCCATTCTTCCCCTTCCTTTGTCTTCCTCTCCTTTCCCATCTCCCCTTCCACAAAGTTGCTGGACGAAACCGGTTGGGTTGGCTGGGAGTATTGAGAGTGTGGGTGCGGCGGACGAGGAAGATCGATGACATAGCTGAAGTTCGCTTTTAATACTGCCTCACACGCACTGTGGCGTCCTCAGGAGTACTGATCTGCACGCTCTCCAGTACCGTGTACTCCAGGGGCGCTCCTGTACAGGCTCCAGGGGCGCTGCTGTACAGGCTCCAGGGGCGCTGCTGTACAGGCTCCAGGGGCGCTGCTGTACAGGCTCCAGGGGCGCTGCTGTACAGGCTCCAGGGGCGCTGCTGTACAGGCTCCAGGGGCGCTCCTGTACAGGCTCCAGGGGCGCTGCTGTACAGGCTCCAGTGGCGCTGCTGTACAGGTTCCAGGGGCGCTCCTGTACAGGCTCCAGGGGCGCTCCTGTACAGGCTCCAGGGGCGCTCCTGTACAGGCTCCAGGGGCGCTCCTGTACAGGCTCCAGGGGCGCTGCTGTACAGGCTCCAGGGGCGCTGCTGTACAGGCTCCAGGGGCGCTGCTGTACAGGCTCCAGGGGCGCTGTTGGACAGGCTCCAGGGGCGCTGCTGTACAGGCTCCAGGGGCGCTCCTGTACAGGCTCCAGGGGCACTCCTGTACAGGCTCCAGGGGCGCTGCTGTACAGGCTCCAGGGGCGCTGCTGTACAGGCTCCAGGGGCGATGATGTACAGGCTCCAGGGGCGCTGCTGTACAGGCTCCAGGGGCGCTGTTGGACAGGCTCCAGGGGCGCTGCTGGACAGGCTCCAGGGGCGCTGCTGTACAGGCTCCAGGGGCGCTCCTGTACAGGCTCCAGGGGCGCTGCTGTACAGGCTCCAGGGGCGCTGATGTACAGGCTCCAGGGGCGCTGCTGTACAGGCTCCAGGGGCGCTCCTGTACAGGCTCCAGGGGCGCTGCTGTACAGGCTCCAGGGGCGCTGCTGTACAGGCTCCAGGGGCGCTCCTGTACAGGCTCCAGGGGCGCTGATGTACAGGCTCCAGGGGCGCTGCTGTACAGGCTCCAGGGGCGCTGCTGTACAGGCTCCAGGGGCGCTCCTGTACAGGCTCCAGGGGCGCTGCTGTACAGGCTCCAGGGGCGCTGCTGTACAGGCTCCAGGGGCGCTGCTGTGCTCCAGGGGCGCTGATGTACAGGCTCCAGGGGCGCTGCTGTACAGGCTCCAGGGGCGCTGCTGGACAGGCTCCAGGGGCGCTGCTGTACAGGCTCCAGGGGCGCTGCTGTACAGGCTCCAGGGGCGCTCCTGTACAGGCTCCAGGGGCGCTCCTGTACAGGCTCCAGGGGCGCTGTTGGTCAGGCTCCAGGGGCGCTGCTGTACAGGCTCCAGGGGCGCTGCTGTACAGGCTCCAGGGGCGCTGCTGTACAGGCTCCAGGGGCGCTCCTGTACAGGCTCCAGGGGCGCTGCTGTACAGGCTCCAGGGGCGCTGCTGTACAGGCTCCAGGGGCGCTGCTGTACATTCTCCAGGGGCGCTGCTGTACAGGCTCCAGGGGCGCTGCTGTACAGGCTCCAGGGGCGCTCCTGTACAGGCTCCAGGGGGCTCCTGTACAGGCTCCAGGGGCGCTGCTGTACAGGCTCCAGGGGCGCTCCAGGGGCGCTGTACAGGCTCCAGGGGCGCTGCTGTACAGGCTCCAGGGGCGCTGCTGTACAGGCTCCAGGGGCGCTCCTGTACAGGCTCCAGGGGCGCTCCTGTACAGGCTCCAGGGGCGCTGCTGTACAGGCTCCAGGGGCGCTGCTGTACAGGCTCCAGGGGCGCTGCTGTACAGGCTCCAGGGGCGCTGCTGTACAGGCTCCAGGGGCGCTGCTGTACAGGCTCCAGGGGCGCTGCTGTACAGGCTCCAGGGGCGCTGCTGTACAGGCTCCAGGGGCGCTCCAGGGGCGCTCCTGTACAGGCTCCAGGGGCGCTGCTGTACAGGCTCCAGGGGCGCTGCTGTACAGGCTCCAGGGGCGCTGCTGTACAGGCTCCAGGGGCGCTCCTGTACAGGCTCCAGGGGCGCTGCTGTACAGGCTCCACAGGCTCCAGGGGCGCTGCTGTACAGGCTCCAGGGGCGCTCCTGTACAGGCTCCAGGGGCGCTCCTGTACAGGCTCCAGGGGCGCTCCTGTACAGGCTCCAGGGGCGCTGCTGTACAGGCTCCAGGGGCGCTCCTGTACAGGCTCCAGGGGCGCTCCTGTACAGGCTCCAGGGGCGCTCCTGTACAGGCTCCAGGGGCGCTCCTGTACAGGCTGCTGTTGGTCAGGCTCCAGGGGGGCGCTCCAGGGGCGCTGTACAGGCTCCAGGGGCGGGCGCTCCAGGGGCGCTGTGGACAGGCTCCAGGGGCGCTGCTGTACAGGCTCCAGGGGGGCGCTCCTGGCGCTCCAGGGGCGCTCCTGTACAGGCTCCAGGGGCGCTCCTGTACAGGCTCCAGGGGGCGCTGCTGTACAGGCTCCAGGGGCGCTCCTGTACAGGCTCCAGGGGCGCTCCTGTACAGGCTCCAGGGGCGCTCCTGTACAGGCTCCAGGGGCGCTCCTGTACAGGCTCCAGGGGCGCTCCTGTACAGGCTCCAGGGGCGCTGCTGTACAGGCTCCAGGGGCGCTGCTGTACAGGCTCCAGGGGCGCTGCTGTACAGGCTCCAGGGGCGCTCCTGTACAGGCTCCAGGGGCGCTGCTGTACAGGCTCCAGGGGCGCTGTACAGGCTCCAGGGGCGCTCCTGTACAGGCTCCAGGGGCGCTGCTGTACAGGCTCCAGGGGCGCTCCTGTACAGGCTCCAGGGGCGCTGCTGTACAGGCTCCAGGGGCGCTGCTGTACAGGCTCCAGGGGCGCTGCTGTACAGGCTCCAGGGGCGCTCCTGTACAGGCTCCAGGGGCGCTCCTGTACAGGCTCCAGGGGCGCTCCTGTACAGGCTCCAGGGGCGCTGCTGTACAGGCTCCAGGGGCGCTGCTGTACAGGCTCCAGGGGCGCTGCTGCGCTCCAGGGGCGCTGCTGTACAGGCTCCAGGGGCGCTCCTGTACAGGCTCCAGGGGCGCTCCTGTACAGGCTCCAGGGGCGCTCCTGTACAGGCTCCAGGGGCGCTCCTGTACAGGCTCCAGGGGCGCTGCTGTACAGGCTCCAGGGGCGCTGCTGTACAGGCTCCAGGGGCGCTGCTGTACAGGCTCCAGGGGCGCTGCTGTACAGGCTCCAGGGGCGCTGCTGTACAGGCTCCAGGGGCGGCTGTACAGGCTCCAGGGGCGCTCCTGTACAGGCTCCAGGGGCGGCTGTACGCTCCAGGGGCGCTCCTGTACAGGCTCCAGGGGCGCTCCTGTACAGGCTCCAGGGGCGCTGCTGTACAGGCTCCAGGGGCGCTCCTGTACAGGCTCCAGGGACGCTCCTGTACAGGCTCCAGGGGCGCTGCTGTACAGGCTCCAGGGGCGCTCCTGTACAGGCTCCAGGGGCGCTCCTGTACAGGCTCCAGGGGCGCTGCTGTACAGGCTCCAGGGGCGCTCCTGTACAGGCTCCAGGGGCGCTCCTGTACAGGCTCCAGGGGCGCTCCAGGGGCGCTGTACAGGCTCCAGGGGCGCTCCCTGTACAGGCTCCAGGGGCGCTGCTGTACAGGCTCCAGGGGCGCTCCTGTACAGGCTCCAGGGGCGCTCCTGTACAGGCTCCAGGGGCGCTGCTGTACAGGCTCCAGGGGCGCTGCTGTACAGGCTCCAGGGGCGCTGCTGTACAGGCTCCAGGGGCGCTCCTGTACAGGCTCCAGGGGCGCTGCTGTACAGGCTCCAGGGGCGCTCCTGTACAGGCTCCAGGGGCGCTCCTGTACAGGCTCCAGGGGCGCTCCTGTACAGGCTCCAGGGGCGCTCCTGTACAGGCTCCAGGGGCGCTCCTGTACAGGCTCCAGGGGCGCTCCTGTACAGGCTCCAGGGGCGCTCCTGTACAGGCTCCAGGGGCGCTCCTGTACAGGCTCCAGGGGCGCTCCTGTACAGGCTCCAGGGGCGCTGCTGTACAGGCTCCAGGGGCGCTGCTGTACAGGCTCCAGGGGCGCTGCTGTACAGGCTCCAGGGGCGCTCCTGTACAGGCTCCAGGGGCGCTGCTGTACAGGCTCCAGGGGCGCTCCTGTACAGGCTCCAGGGGCGCTCCTGTACAGGCTCCAGGGGCGCTCCTGTACAGGCTCCAGGGGCGCTCCTGTACAGGCTCCAGGGGCGCTGCTGTACAGGCTCCAGGGGCGCTCCTGTACAGGCTCCAGGGGCGCTGCTGTACAGGCTCCAGGGGCGCTGCTGTACAGGCTCCAGGGGCGCTGCTGTACAGGCTCCAGGGGCGCTCCTGTACAGGCTCCAGGGGCGCTCCTGTACAGGCTCCAGGGGCGCTCCTGTACAGGCTCCAGGGGCGCTCCTGTACAGGCTCCAGGGGCGCTGCTGTACAGGCTCCAGGGGCGCTGCTGTACAGGCTCCAGGGGCGCTGCTGTACAGGCTCCAGGGGCGCTGCTGTACAGGCTCCAGGGGCGCTGCTGTACAGGCTCCAGGGGCGCTGCTGTACAGGCTCCAGGGGCGCTGCTGTACAGGCTCCAGGGGCGCTCTGTACAGGCTCCAGGGGCGCTGCTGTACAGGCTCCAGGGGCGCTCCTGTACAGGCTCCAGGGGCGCTGCTGTACAGGCTCCAGGGGCGCTGCTGTACAGGCTCCAGGGGCGCTGCTGTACAGGCTCCAGGGGCGCTGCTGTACAGGCTCCAGGGGCGCTGCTGTACAGGCTCCAGGGGCGCTGCTGTACAGGCTCCAGGGGCGCTGCTGTACAGGCTCCAGGGGCGCTCCTGTACAGGCTCCAGGGGCGCTGCTGTACAGGCTCCAGGGGCGCTGCTGTACAGGCTCCAGGGGCGCTGCTGTACAGGCTCCAGGGGCGCTGCTGTACAGGCTCCAGGGGCGCTGCTGTACAGGCTCCAGGGGCGCTGCTGTACAGGCTCCAGGGGCGCTCCTGTACAGGCTCCAGGGGCGCTGCTGTACAGGCTCCAGGGGCGCTCCTGTACAGGCTCCAGGGGCGCTGCTGTACAGGCTCCAGGGGCGCTGCTGTACAGGCTCCAGGGGCGCTGCTGTACAGGCTCCAGGGGCGCTGCTGTTCAGGCTCCAGGGGCGCTGCTGTACAGGCTCCAGGGGCGCTGCTGTACAGGCTCCAGGGGCGCTGCTGTACAGGCTCCAGGGGCGCTGCTGTACAGGGGCGCTGCTGTACAGGCTCCAGGGGCGCTGCTGTACAGGCTCCAGGGGCGCTGCTGTACAGGCTCCAGGGGCGCTGCTGTACAGGCTCCAGGGGCGCTGCTGTACAGGCTCCAGGGGCGCTGCTGTACAGGCTCCAGGGGCGCTGCTGTACAGGCTCCAGGGGCGCTGCTGTACAGGCTCCAGGGGCGCTGCTGTACAGGCTCCAGGGGCGCTGCTGTACAGGCTCCAGGGGCGCTGCTGTACAGGCTCCAGGGGCGCTGCTGTACAGGCTCCAGGGGCGCTGCTGTACAGGCTCCAGGGGCGCTGCTGTACAGGCTCCAGGGGCGCTCCTGTACAGGCTCCAGGGGCGCTCCTGTACAGGCTCCAGGGGCGCTCCTGTACAGGCTCCAGGGGCGGGGCAGGCTCCAGGGGCGCTCCTGTACAGGCTCCAGGGGCGCTGCTGTACAGGCTCCAGGGGCGCTGCTGTACAGGCTCCAGGGGCGCTGTTGGACAGGCTCCAGGGGCGCTGCTGTACAGGCTCCAGGGGCGCTCCTGTACAGGCTCCAGGGGCGCTCCTGTACAGGCTCCAGGGGCGCTCCTGTACAGGCTCCAGGGGCGCTCCTGTACAGGCTCCAGGGGCGCTCCTGTACAGGCTCCAGGGGCGCTGATGTACAGGCTCCAGGGGCGCTGCTGTACAGGCTCCAGGGGCGCTGTTGGACAGGCTCCAGGGGCGCTGCTGTACAGGCTCCAGGGGCGCTCCTGTACAGGCTCCAGGGGCGCTCCTGTACAGGCTCCAGGGGCGCTCCTGTACAAGCTCCAGGGGCGCTCCTGTACAGGCTCCAGGGGCGCTCCTGTACAGGCTCCAGGGGCGCTCCTGTACAGGCTCCAGGGGCGCTGCTGTACAGGCTCCAGGGGCGCTCCTGTACAGGCTCCAGGGACGCTCCTGTACAGGCTCCAGGGGCGCTCCTGTACATGCTCCAGGGGCGCTCCTGTACAGGCTCCAGGGGCGCTCCTGTACAGGCTCCAGGGGCGCTCCTGTACAGGCTCCAGGGGCGCTGCTGTACAGGTTCCAGGGGCGCTCCTGTACAGGCTCCAGGGGCGCTCCTGTACAGGCTCCAGGGGCGCTCCTGTACAGGCTCCAGGGGCGCTCCTGTACAGGCTCCAGGGGCGCTGCTGTACAGGCTCCAGGGGCGATGATGTACAGGCTCCAGGGGCGCTGCTGTACAGGCTCCAGGGGCGCTGTTGGACAGGCTCCAGGGGCGCTGCTGTACAGGCTCCAGGGGGCGCTCCTGTACAGGCTCCAGGGGCACTCCTGTACAGGCTCCAGGGGCGCTGCTGTACAGGCTCCAGGGGCGCTGATGTACAGGCTCCAGGGGCGCTGCTGTACAGGCTCCAGGGGCGCTGATGTACAGGCTCCAGGGGCGCTGCTGTACAGGCTCCAGGGGCGCTGCTGTACAGGCTCCAGGGGCGCTGTTGGACAGGCTCCAGGGGCGCTCCTGTACAGGCTCCAGGGGCGCTCCTGTACAGGCTCCAGGGGCGCTCCTGTACAGGCTCCAGGGGCGCTCCTGTACAGGCTCCAGGGGCGCTCCTGTACAGGCTCCAGGGGCGCTCCAGGGGCGCTCCTGTACAGGCTCCAGGGGCGCTCCTGTACAGGCTCCAGGGGCGCTGATGTACAGGCTCCAGGGGCGCTGCTGTACAGGCTCCAGGGGCGCTGTTGGACAGGCTCCAGGGGCGCTGCTATACAGGCTCCAGGGGCGCTCCTGTACAGGCTCCAGGGGCGCTCCTGTACAGGCTCCAGGGGCGCTGCTGTACAGGCTCCAGGGGCGCTCCTGTACAGGCTCCAGGGGCGCTCCTGTACAGGCTCCAGGGGCGCTCCTGTACATGCTCCAGGGGCGCTCCTGTACAGGCTCCAGGGGCGCTCCTGTACAGGCTCCAGGGGCGCTCCTGTACAGGCTCCAGTGGCGCTGCTGTACAGGTTCCAGGGGCGCTCCTGTACAGGCTCCAGGGGCGCTCCTGTACAGGCTCCAGGGGCGCTCCTGTACAGGCTCCAGGGGCGCTCCTGTACAGGCTCCAGGGGCGCTGCTGTACAGGCTCCAGGGGCGATGATGTACAGGCTCCAGGGGCGCTGCTGTACAGGCTCCAGGGGCGCTGTTGGACAGGCTCCAGGGGCGCTGCTGTACAGGCTCCAGGGGCGCTCCTGTACAGGCTCCAGGGGCACTCCTGTACAGGCTCCAGGGGCGCTGCTGTACAGGCTCCATGGGCGCTGATGTACAGGCTCCAGGGGCGCTGCTGTACAGGCTCCAGGGGCGCTGATGTACAGGCTCCAGGGGCGCTGCTGTACAGGCTCCAGGGGCGCTGCTGTACTGGCTCCAGGGGCGCTGCTGTACAGGCTCCAGGGGCGCTGATGTACAGGCTCCAGGGGCGCTGCTGTACAGGCTCCAGGGGCGCTGCTGTACAGGCTCCAGGGGCGCTGATGTACAGGCTCCAGGGGCGCTGCTGTACAGGCTCCAGGGGCGCTGCTGTACAGGCTCCAGGGGCGCTGCTGTACAGGCTCCAGGGGCGCTGATGTACAGGCTCCAGGGGCGCTGCTGTACAGGCTCCAGGGGCGCTGCTGTACAGGCTCCAGGGGCGCTGCTGTACAGGCTCCAGTGGCGCTGCTGTACAGGCTCCAGGGGCGCTCCTGTACAGGCTCCAGGGGCGCTCCTGTACAGGCTCCAGGGGCGCTGTTGGTCAGGCTCCAGGGGCGCTGCTGTACAGGCTCCAGGGGCGCTGCTGTACAGGCTCCAGGGGCGCTGCTGTACAGGCTCCAGGGGCGCTCCTGTACAGGCTCCAGGGGCGCTGCTGTACAGGCTCCAGGGGCGCTGCTGTACAGGCTCCAGGGGCGCTGCTGTACATTCTCCAGGGGCGCTGCTGTACAGGCTCCAGGGGCGCTGCTGTACAGGCTCCAGGGGCGCTGCTGTACAGGCTCCAGGGGCGCTCCTGTACAGGCTCCAGGGGCGCTGCTGTACAGGCTCCAGGGGCGCTCCTGTACAGGCTCCAGGGGCGCTGTTGGACAGGCTCCAGGGGCGCTGCTGTACAGGCTCCAGGGGCGCTGCTGTACAGGCTCCAGGGGCGCTGCTGTAGAGGCTCCAGGGGCGCTCCTGTACAGGCTCCAGGGGCGCTGCTGTACAGGCTCTAGGAGCGCTGCTGTACAGGCTCCAGGGGCGCTCCTGTACAGGCTCCAGGGGCGCTGCTGTACAGGCTACAGGGGCGCTGCTGTACAGGCTCCAGGGGCGCTGCTGTACAGGCTCCAGGGGCGCTGCTGTACAGGCTCCAGGGGCGCTGCTGTACAGGCTCCAGGGGCGCTGCTGTACAGGCTCCAGGGGCGCTGCTGTACAGGCTCCAGGGGCGCTGCTGTACAGGCTCCAGGGGCGCTCCTGTACAGGCTCCAGGGGCGCTGCTGTACAGGCTCCAGGGGCGCTGCTGTACAGGCTCCAGTGGCGCTGCTGTACAGGCTCCAGGGGGCTCCAGGGGCGCTCCTGTACAGGCTCCAGGGGCGCTCCTGTACAGGCTCCAGGGGCGCTGCTGTACAGGCTCCAGGGGCGCTGCTGTACAGGCTCCAGGGGCGCTGCTGTACAGGCTCCAGGGGCGCTCCTGTACAGGCTCCAGGGGCGCTGCTGTACAGGCTCCAGGGGCGCTCCTGTACAGGCTCCAGGGGCGCTCCTGTACAGGCTCCAGGGGCGCTGCTGTACAGGCTCCAGGGGCGCTGTTGGACAGGCTCCAGGGGCGCTCCTGTACAGGCTCCAGGGGCGCTGCTGTTCAGGCTCCAGGGTCTCTGCTGTACATGCTCTAGGGTCTTTGTGTACATGCTCCAGGATCTTTAGTGTACATGCTCCAGAGGCGCTGCTGTACATGCTCCAGGGGCGCTGCTGTACATGCTCCAGGGGCGCTGCTGTACAGGCTCCAGGAGTACTACTATGCACTTGCGGCAACCCTTGTATACACGCTCCCGGCCCCCCCCCCCCTAAAATATATGTATCAGTTTGTGGAGCGTGTATAGGAGCACCACTCTAACAGGTGTAGCAGGGGGGCCCCTTGTGCAGAACACTTACAAAAGGGGGCCCCCCTGGAGCGTATATTTCAGGACAATTATAATATTTATAGCTGGAACCTGAAGTGTGTATTGATGCATCTCTAAGACATATATAGTAAGGCTCCCTGGATGTAAACAAGCTCCAGGACTACCACTATAAACTCCATAATCGTACTGGTATATACACTCTGTGCATATACAAGTATAAAGAATATAAAAATTTAAACTCCATAATATATTTAATAAAACTGAAAGTTATGTCCCTGTTACTCCGAGCGTAGTATTCGCTGGCTATGCAGTAATTTTGATTATATAAGAAGAGATTTCAAATATATATAGATAGTAATTATTATTTTAAAATTTTGGTGAAAGTTCATATTATATTTTAGATTTGGTGAAGAGCTGTGATATACAACCTGAAGGGGCTTGTAGCCATTGCAACATTCCCAAAGCTTCTGAAAATATATATACCAATAATTCCACACCATTACAAACTCATTAAATAATCCGTTGTTATCGACTTATTTCTGCTTTCCAAATATTACATATTGCTAGATACGTAGTTTTTGTTTACTCTTTAATAAATTTTGTATATTGTTAATATTTAGCTAAAAGTTAAATTTGAGATATTCTACATATTTCGGCCAGTTAGTGATTAATATAAATATTCAGCACAAAGTAAATATTTCTATGTGATTTAATATGTAATTTCTTGTGTCTTGGAAAGAGCTGGGCCTCTGGACAATGATAAACTATATATACAAGCAAAGACATTAATAATAATATAACCATCATTACAATTTATATAAATCTTCATCACACAGGAAGTGGAGAACAGATCCAGATTCGGAGGATTTGGAAACTTCATGATCGGACGTTTTGGAGGATTCCCGTTCCACTCGAGCACGACAACCACCACCACCACCACCACCAACAACAACAACAACAGCAGCAGCAGCAGCACCAGCAGCAGCAGCAACAACAACAACAACCCCTGCAGCACCAGCAACCCCGGTAATGAGGACGGGGACACCTGCCAGACACTTAACGGAGGCATCTTGGCTCCTATAAACGACGTCACGGCTTACAGAGTCGGCTCAGGGAGCTCCTTGCCGCCCATACGACGACAGGTGAGCCCTCAAGTGGCACACGCAAGCTATGTGCACTCCTGTGAGTGCTAGTGGATGCCCATTCTTCTCCTGTGGGTGTTAGTGGGTCCCCATACCTCTGCTGTGGGTGCTAGTGGATGCCCATTCCTCTCCTGTGAGTGCTAGTAGATGCCCATTCCTCTCCTGTGGGTGCTGGTGGACCCCCATACCTCTGGTATGAGTGCTAGCGGATGTCCATACCCCTCCTGTGAGTGCTAGTGGATTCCCATATCCGTCTTATGAGTGCTAGTGTACCTGCATACTCATTCCGTGAATGATAGTGGACCTCATACTCATCCTGTGAGTGGAAGTGAACCCTATACCTATGAGGTGAGTGGCAGTGGAGTCCAGACCCATCCAGTGAGTGATAGTGGACCCAATACCCATTCTGTGAATTGTAGTGGATTCCATACCCCCATCCTGTGAATAGCAATGACCCCGATACCCATCTCATGACTGGTAGCGCACCCCCTAACCGACCCTGTGAATTAACTGGTTAACAAACATTTGTTTTCATATCAACAAATGACAGCACTGATGAGTCGTTACGGAGTTTGTCAGTCCCACAATGGCCGAAGCAACAAGACTCTTGCTGCCTGGCTAAGCAGACCTGCGTCCCTATAACGGCAGAATCCGCATCCTCTGTCCCCAGGAGGTTAACAGTCGTCGAGGGAGCGTGTCGTCCTCCAGGAGAGGGTCAGGGTCGTTGCGGTCAGCGAGGAGCGAGGAACGACTGCCGGTGCGGACCAGCGACACCACCTCCAGTTACCAGCGGCCCATATACCCAGCCAGGACCACACGCCGGGAGGATTTCATGTGAGTTCCTCTACCTCTGGACTCCTTGTATTGTCTTATGTCTCGTGGCCTCGACGGGGTCAGGAAGCCCTGAGGGCCACCGTCTCTCGTGGCCTCGACGGGGTCAGGAAGCCCTGAGGGCCACCGTCTCTCGTGGCCTCGACGGTGGTCAGGAAGCCCTGAGGGCCACCGTCTCTCGTGGCCTCGACGGTGGTCAGGAAGCCCTGAGGGCCACCGTCTCTCGTGGCCTCGACGGGGTCAGGAAGCCCTGAGGGCCACCGTCTCTCGTGGCCTCGACGGGGTCAGGAAGCCCTGAGGGCCACCGTCTCTCGTGGCCTCGACGGGGTCAGGAAGCCCTGAGGGCCACCGTCTCTCGTTGCCTCGACGGTGGTCAGGAAGCCCTGAGGGCCACCGTCTCTCGTGGCCTCGACGGTGGTCAGGAAGCCGGCGTCTTGTCAAAAGTCCCCTATTATTCCTGAGAATTTTTCGAGTTGAACTTTAAACTGAAGTAATGTCTTGGCATTTATAGCATGTTGTGTGGCATTGTGCACGATCGAGCTTCAGCTCATGGTCACCGCCTTTACAACTGTCGGTCGTCAATTACAATGCTTCCCAAAGTCTTTGTTTCTCGTCAATTCTGATTTTTATAAAACTACAGGTTTCTTCCCATTTACTATGTGCCCTTATGTTGAAGTGCTTCCTCACTCTTACTGTGGCTCATTTGCATGTCCTCTACATCTGTCTTCATTCTACTGATACCCATGAGTATTTAGTATGTTTGGATCATGTCCCCCCTCACTTTTATTCATTCACGTGAGCATATCACATGTTTGGATTATATCCTCTCAGTGTTTGGAATATATCCTCTCAGTTATATATATCTTAGAATATATCCTTTTCCGCCGTTGAGGATTTCCCTCATTTGTGAATCTATAATTTTTCGATTTTTATCGTATGATTATATATTAAGATTAAAAAAATCCACAAGGGCCTGGATGAGGGTTCGAACCTATGCGCTGGATGTTCCCAGACGCGCTCTAGTCAACTGTACCACCACATGGTAAGAGCATTGTAACCTGGAGAGTTACAGCTGCCACGAGGAGCCCGAGGCGTCCACTGTAGCCTAACCGGGGGAAAACAGAATTTCACCCCCCCCCCCCCCCCCCCCCCCGCCCCTCATGCACTCCGGCTCTGTCAGCCAAATAGTTCTGACCCTTGTGGATTTGTTCATTTGATTTATCACGTTATTGTGCTTTCTGTGGTGTATTATTAAGATTATTCCATGCTTTCAACTATTCACGCGTTCACTGACGAAATCTTTCAGGAGTTTGAAAGAAATCTCACTGACGAAATCTTTCAGGAGTTTGAAAGAAATCTCACTGACGAAATCTTTCAGGAGTTTGAAAGAAATCTCACTGACGAAATCTTTCAGGAGTTTGAAAGAAATCTCACTGACGAAATCTTTCAGGAGTTTGAAAGAAATCTCACTGACGAAATCTTTCAAATCTATCGAGGAATTCTTTCCTTGATAATGGTAGGTTAGTTTGTGTTATTATATTGTTTACGAGCTTGGAGACTTATAGAAAACCTCGTAGTGCTTCGGAGTTTATGTGTTTTTTTAACTGTAAACAGAGATACCGAGCTATAGCAAGATGTACAGGTTTCGTAAATAGACACTTAGGTTCTTGATGAATTCTGACCTTAACCAAGGAGCCATTTAGGATGCAATACACCACTTTAGGTATTACCAAATTCTGGGGTACATGCATAGAAGCGCGCATACATATTAATACATACATACATTCGCATAAATATACATTTACATGAGGAAATATTGAGGCAGTATGAGATAGAACTCTGGGTGCCTGGACTTCCCAGTATGCTCATATGAATATTAATCACGTGTTTATTTTCGTGATATACACACATATGTATATAAACCTACATTTACCCGTATGTAAACACACATACAACACAACACATACATAAGTCTTACACAGATGCATATACACACAACCCCGTGTAGCCCTCTGGCGGTGATCTTGACAACAAGAGTCTCTCCACTACAGGCAAGACATGAGGCGAGCCAAGGAGACGAAGACCTACACAGAGATGAAGAAGTTCTATTTCGACACCTTCGAGTCTTACGCCAGCATCTGCGCTACCTTCAAGGTATATAAATCCACCCCCTTCCCCACGTACATTAAGGTAGGGATTACCTTTAACTATTTAATCGAGGATTTGTGCCTCTTCTGATTTGCTATTTCTAATTTTAGGGCCGAAATTTGATATCTGGGAGGGGATTTGGAATTTTGTGTAAAGGATTTTGCATTATTTTGGGGAGGGGGCAGAATTTTCAGTTTTTTGGGGGGAAACTGATTAGTTTTTGTTTATGGGAATTTATGATATATGAAAGGATTTTTAATTGTGTAGCATTATTCTTAGTTATATTGACGTCAGGTTGTCCTGTATCCCAGTCAGGTACCATCGCATCTCTCCCAGGTCACTGAGTGGGATTTTTCCTTGGATTTTCTACCCAATAGGCCTGAACCTAAACCGTCACTTGTATACCTCTTTCTTGTTCTAAGTACCTCCCATTATTTTAAGTTCACTATTCTTACATATTTAAAGCAATTCCTACTTTGATACTCTCTTTGGTTGATTCTTTATAAGTTACTGCCTGTTACAGAGTTTTTACACTAACCCGATATTAACCTAATCTCGGGTTAGTGTAGTGTAGTATAGCTATGAGTTATCACCACACTTGTACGTTATGTCCCCGCATGTCATGGTTAAGTCGGTAGTGTGTATCCCTTGGGAGACTATGGATGGAGAGCTGGGCTGCGATGCCACTGCAGCCTCAATATTTTCTCAAGGTTACTGCTTACTTGACGTTGCGCGTATATGGCGTATCAATGTCTAAAGAATTAAGGCCGCCCCAATACCTCGCTGACCAGTCCATATACTACGTTCGGAGTATGTACTCGAAACGTAGTATACTGAGTTTTCCCGTTTTCTAGAAGTGTATAGTATACTGAGTATACCCCCGTTTTCTATATGTATATTCAGTTTCCTATAGTTTTCGACAAAGTACAGGATTAAAGTGTAATTATTGGAACAAATTATTATCTTATTAAATTCCATCGCCCTCACCCTATTTCATCTCGGTTACTGATGTATTGAAGGTAAATATTGTGTTCTTGCAGAGAGATCCGGATTACGATGGCGCTCGCGTTGACGATCCGGGTGTTAAGATGGAGCTTGTGTACACTGTTCACGACTCCATACGAGAAATGGTCAGTATTGGTACACAGGTTGTATGTATAGGTGTGAGTGCGCGTGTACATGTGTGGCAATGATAACCAAACTACACATCAGAAAATGGAGAAATTAAGACATTTCGGTCCGTCCTGGACCATTATGAAGTCTTGAAATATACTTGATAATTGACACACCCTCATACTCATGTGTGGGTATGTGTGTGTAAGGTATGGGAGGACATGTGTGAGTGTGAATACAGGACGCTTGTACATGTGTATATGTGTGTGGGTGTATAACCTGTGTGTACATGTGTGGGTGTATAACCTGTACTCACCTAGTTGTGCTTGCGGGGGTTGAGCTTTGGCTCTTTGGTCCCGCCTTTCAACTGTAAATCAACTGGAGTACAGATTCCAGAGAGTACTGAGCTCTATCATATCTACATTTGAAACTGTGTATGGAGTCAGCCTCCACCATATCACTGCCTAATGCATTTCATCTGTTAACTACTCTGACACTGAAAAAGTTCTTTCTAATGTCTCTGTGGCTCATTTGGGTACTCAATTTCCACCTGTGTCCCCTAGTTCGTGTTCCGCCCGCGCTAAAGAGTTTGTCTTTGTCCACCCTGTCAATTCCCCTGAGAATTTTGTAGGTGGTTATCATGTCTCCCCTTACTCTTCTGTCTTCCAGGGACGTGAGTTTCAGCTCCTTTAGCCTTTCTTCATAGCTCATACCTATAGTTCCGGAACGAGTCTGGTGGCATACCGCTGAATCTTCTCTATCTTTGTCTTGTGTGGGTGTCTGGTGTGTACATGTGTGGGTGTGTACAGGCTCCGTCTGCATGTATGTGTGTGAGTACATGCTCCGTTTACATGTGTGTGGGTATGTATGTATGCGCAGGCTGTGTACTCACCTATTTGTACTGTTGGGAAGTCCAGCTATTGTTCTCCTCTCCCGCCTGTATGATTCATCCTCCCCGCCTTGTAAATACCCAGAAGAAGTCCTAATACGTTTTATAACACTTTAGAGGAGGCAAGATGCCTCAACGAGAAGAAATTTATGTTTAAGTTTCACTCGGGAAGAAGCCTGAAAGCGACTCCACCATTAAAATGGCAGTGCGCCTCAAAGGGAAGGGGAGAGGAGAAAGTCGGGTTTTCCCGCTCGAGGAGACCACCAGAGCATTGTGGGTACAGAGCCAGGTTGTGCATGATTGGTCGGTGGCGATGGGGGGGGGGCTTGGCTAGGCAGACCAATCGCGAAGCTCCCCGGGTGTGACGTGGAGTGATGTCAGGTAGTGGCGGGAAAACTATCGTCACTCGCTACCAGGGATGAATCCGAGCAGAGGTGCTGTTCAGAGGTCCCCAGTTCTGGAGAGGAATTGGCGTCCAGTGTACGAAATCTCGAGCAGCTTTCGAGTGTCAATGAAGCGGAGCGTCCAGTCGACTTCCAAGGGAGTACAGTAAGGAGCTGGACCTTGATTCACAAAGCTCCATGTATTTCTTCGTAAGTATGTGTGCTACGAAGGTTCCTAAGTACCGGCTAAGAACGTGCCAAAGTGCAATTCAGAAAAGTGTACTTATGAAGATTTTAAGTAGTTCACTTGGGTTTTGCTAGATGTCACTAGGACTTTTAGTTGGCCAATCAGAGAGAAGGTAACATTTTTCAACTTACAGCTGTAGCCAATCACGACGCTGGCATATCAGAGCTTATCTGTGATCACTTGCCACTTATTTACGTCGAATTTTCAACTTGTACAGTCAGCACTGACATTGTAGTATACAAATGTTACATTTTTTGTTTACCTACGTAATTCTAAGAGATAGTGTATAGCTGCCCTTGTCGCTCCCAAGACTTGAGAAACGATGGTATTTATTTACGTATATATTTACCTAAATTTACCCAAGGGCCACTAACTATCTAGTGGACTCGACGAGGACAGAAAGCCGGGGGCTTGTTTAAAGTCCCGCCAATTATCCTAATGATATTTTCTAGCTGGATTTGGCATTTACGGCTTCAGCGGGTAGGCGGTTCCATGGGTTTATAACCCTCTGGGTGAAAAAAAATGTTTTCAGTCCTGCTTGAGAGGACATACTCTCTAACACTATGTGATTGCCCTGTTATCAGTGACTTCACACCAAATGGTATGAAGTACTTTGAGCACTGTAATTACTTCATACACTCAGGAATATTGGAACATATTCTTGTGCTGCACCCAGATTTTGCCAGTGGAGGCTAATAGATCAGCCTTACATTTCATGTTCTCTCCTGATTACATGTATAACTGGCCGTCCTGTGAGGTGAGGATGTTGGATGAGCTTGTAGCTGGTTTTTTATCTACACTGTGTGGTCCTTCATACAGAATAGGGAAGCAGCACATGGCTGTGTATATGTAAGCTTGTTAAAAAAATGCAATGTTTAGGAGGAATCTTGTAGAAACTAGCAAGAGTAATTATAATATAATGTTTCCGTGATTCAGTGCTTACCTCTTGTGAAAATCGTGAAGTTGTTATTTAGTCAGAGTTGATTTGTTTTTTGTATTGAGGCTGGTATTTTCACCCTTGATTCCATGTATGACTAACCATCCTATGAGATGGGAGTACAGTATTAGATGAACTTATAGCTAGTTTCTGATCTACACTGCGTAATCTTTCATATAGAAGAGGGTAGCAGCACATTGCTGTGTATACCTAAGCTTCTTAATAAAAAAAATCAGTAATAAAGATTTTAAATTATAGTTTGTATTATTACCAGTATTATCCTTATTAAATCATGTTAACCATGGATCATTAAGATCTCTTGTTGATATGTAATAGTCATATTTCTTTTGTATCATTCATTAAATTGTTCATTATGTCTCAATTTTTCACTTCTTTGGATATACAGTACAAATGATAGTTTAAACAACCCATAAATATTTGTTGCATTATATTTTTTTATTTAAATAACTGGATCAATATTTTTACAGCTGACAGGATTTGTTTTACTCACAGGTGCATTATCTGTTAAAAAAAATTAGGTTTATTGTTACACACAATGATGCTACATAGCCTTCTTGGCTTGGTGCCTTCTTTTGATAATTACTTACTTATTGTTACACACAGCCAAATTGTGTAACAGGAAGAGGTCTTGGACCCCTGCTTCCCCCTCTCTTTTTTAACAGGCCATAATAGTCCATATAATCATAATTATAGGCCTAAGTATTCAATGACAAAAGTTTTTGAAGTTTTTACTCTTACCCTTACCTAACATCATTTGTGCAGCATATTTTTCTTTTATGTCTCACCCAGATTTAATTTCAAAATAAAACCAAACAATATAAATTAAAAATGGGTATGTATAGCTAAGGTACACCCCCCTAGCTATACTTATTGCTAAGTGAATAGGGGCATTTGGTGATAGTAAATGCTCCCTCTAGCCCAGGATCATCACCTCTCATATATCATGCTCACCAGTGTTTATTTACTTAATAACTACTGGTATAATCTTTAGCTATAATAAAACTAATTCTAATACCATAAAAGACATATGTACTACAAGTTTCAAGCAGAGAATGCATATATAGCTAACACGAAGGACTCCTTCTTGAGTGAGACTCGCCAGCTAAAATGTTATTTTATAATAAAATCGATCCTCCGTGTTGTGTAGTAGAGAAAAATTGAGTTATATCCAGTTTACTTAAAGCTACGAGTGGTCGAGAGCAACCTTAGTGCGACGGTGTGTACTTACGAAGATTTTGATACTTAGATGCCAACCTGAATACCGCCGGAGCCGCTAAGAAGGAAAACGTTCGTAAGTATGTATGTAACTGTTTCGTGAATCTGGGCCCTGGTCGGTGAGAGAAGATCACCAGATTTTCGAGGATGTGGAGCTCCAATGATTGCCTTGAGAGGCGGCGCTGGGGGGGTTAAGGTACATTCCGCAGGCCGTTTCCTGCAGTGGAGCAGTGCCGAAGAGATCGGTGGCTGAGTCCTGGTCCGGTATGTTAGTGAAGACACTCCTGGGATGAAGTCATACTACATGACTACGGCAGAAGCGGCGGAAAAGTATTAGAGTGTGATGAAGCCCGGGAGACCAAGCAACATTGGCTGTTATCTAGCAGTCTGTGAGTGAATGTTCGTAATAGAGAGTGCCTGTCGTGTGATTAGGAGACGTAGCGTGTCGGCCGCCGAGGGAGGAGACGTGGCGGAGAGCAGACCCACCCAAACTTCGCGGAGACTTGAGGAGCTACTATTCTCTACTACGACCAGTTGAGACTATAGCTTCCAGGGACGCTTTATAAGGTAGATAAATTTGCCCTCCCATTCCCTCCCCCCCCATTCCCTTGCTGTTAGGAAGTGCATTATTAAATATTAAGGTACGAGGCAGAAAATATGTGAGGAGTAAGGCCGGACATAGTGAAATTAAAGGTTGTTCTTTTATGGCAGTGACTCTGATTTTATATTATTAATTATGTGGAGATCCTGTGTGCTGCATATTATTTGAGTGATGTAAAAGGGCCTAAATGTTGTAGAAAACGGTTATAGAAAAGATAGCCTCGTAATTCATAATTTGTGGTAGCCGTGGAGTGTTGCCATATTAGTCTAACTTCACTAATGTGAAGAGTGTTGCCATCTGACAAAATAAGCGAGATTTTTACGGCCCGTCATTATGCTGTCTCATTTGGGTAAACAAAACTAATTTGAACACGGTGTTTATTTCCTCCCCTTCATTTCTCTGTATTTTGTTTTTTGGGTCTACTGAGCACCACTCACTAATGAACGAGTGTCAGACTGGACAAGAATAAATACAACTGCACATGAAGAAATTATCTGGCCGCAGGTGAGTGCCGGTCAGGTTATCTTGAGATGATTTCGGGGCTTTAGTGTCCCCGCGGCCCGGTCCTCGACCAGGCCTCCACCCCCAGGAAGCAACCCGTGACAGCTGACTAACTCCCAGGTACCTATTTACTGCTAGGTAACAGGGGCATTCAGGGTGAAGGAAACTTTGCCCATTTGTTTCTGCCTCGTGCGGGAATCGAACCCGCGCCACAGAATTACGAGTCCTGCGCGCTATCCACCAGGCTACGAGGCCCCTGGTTGGCCCCGAGGCCAAAGGATGGCGACCTTTGCCACATATATCCTTATGTGGCGGGCAGGTCGGCCTGGTCAAGCCTAAATCTTGGTGTCCGCGGGTACACTAGCAGGCAGACACAGGAGTCGTCGACCTACCCAAGTCTCCACGAGGGGGGCAAGACTGGGTTCATGGGAATTCAACTCCCTGGATGACAAAGGTGCTCCACAAGGGGGGGACAGATGCACCGAGGGAAAAGGGAGTAAGACGCCAAGAGAGAGGAGCGCTAGAGAGCATCTGTACGTCGAGTACTCTAGTGGTACATCAGCTCATAAAGTAGAATACACGCCACACTATTCACCTATTTGTGCCTGTAGGATCGAGCATTGGCTCTTGGATCCCGCCCTTCTACCCTCCAGTTTAAAGAAATGACTCCTGTCCTATTTTCCTATCATATCTAGTTTTAAAATTATGAATAGAATTTGCTTCCACAACGTGCTCCTTTAGTTCATTTCCCATTACTAAAGAAAACTTCATAACATCTTTATGACTCATTTGAGTTTCTAGCTTCCACCCATGTCCCCTCGTTCTGTTAGTATTCAAATCTCCGTGGTATTCACAGTCTCCGTGGTGTAGTGGTAAGACACTCGCCTGGCGTTCCGCGAGCGCTATGTCATGGGTTCGTATCCTGGCCGGGGAGGATTTACTGGGCGTAATTCCTTAACTGTAGCCTCTGTTTAACGCAACAGTAAAATGTGTACTTGGATGAAAAAACGATTCTTCGCGGCAGGGGATCGTATTCCAGGGACCATAGGATTAAGGACTTGCCCGAAACGCTACGCGTACTAGTGGCTGTACAAGAATGTAAGAACTCTTGTATATATCTCAAAAAAAAAAAAATAATGTTTAGTGTGATTAATCACATTCAGTGTGAACATTTCGTATATTTCCACTCAATCAATCACCCTAAGTATTTTATATGTTTCTATCATATCCCCCCGTTCCCACCTTGTTTATAGTGTCATCAGATTCAGTTCCTTCAGTCGCTTTTCATACCCTATCCCTCGCAACTCTGGGACGAGCCTTGTCGCAAACTTCTGAACCTTTTCCAGTTTCCTTGTGTGTGTTTCTTTAGGTGTGGGCTCCATGATGGCGCGGCATACGCTAAGACTGGTCTCACATAGGCAGTGAAAAAGCACTCTAAATGCTTCCTCACTTAGGTTTCTGAATGATGTTCTAATTTTTGCCAGTGTAGAGTACGCTGCTATTGATATTCTATTTATATGTGCCTCAGGAGTTAGATTAGGTGTTACGTCCACGCCCAGGTCTTTCTCGAATCGTCACAAGTAGGAAGTTTCCCTTCATTGTGTACTGTCCCTTTGGTCTCCTATCACATAGTCCCATTTCCATAACTTTACATTTGCTCGTGTTGAACTCCAGTAGCCATATTTCTCTGACCATCTCTGCAACCTGTTCAAGTCCTCTTGAAGGATCCTACAATCCTCATCTGTCACAACTTGTCTAATTAATTTTGCGTCATCCGCGAACATCGACATATAGGACTTTACTCCTGTAGACATGTCATTTACGTATATTGTATTATAAATAGAACTGGTCACAGCATGTGTGTGTGTGTGTGTAATTACCTAAGTGTAATTACCTAAGTGTAGTTACAGGATGAGAGCTACGCTCGTGGTGTCCCGTCTTCCCAGCACTCTTTGTCATATAACGCTTTGAAACTACTGACGGTCTTGGCCTCCACCACCTTCTCACTTAACTTGTTCCAACCGTCTACCACCTGTGTGTGTGTGTGTGTGTGTGTGTGTGTGTGTGTGTGTGTGTGTGTGTGTGTGTGTGTGTGTGTGTGTGTGTGTGTGTGCGCGCGTGTGTAAGTGTGTGTGTGTGTATGTGTGTGTGTGTACATGTCTGAGTACAGGTTCAGTACACATGTGGTGTGTGTGTGTCCAAACTGTTTGTTACTGTATGAGCGATTAATTTATAGTCCGTGTATATATCTTTATTTGACAGTGTATAAGCTGTATACACGTGCTAGTGGGTACATAACCTGTTATGTACACGGGTGCGTGTTTTTTTATATACAAAATCTGTGGACACTTAAGGGTGTGTATACACAGATTGTATACACATTTGTGTGTACATGTGCAGGAAATGTGTATAGACTGTGTATACTCCTCGCTGTCAAATTTGACACTCAAATATCGATAATACAGAATTTTTTTGTATCCAAGCTTATTATATTATTAATATTTATACAACTAAAATAACCAGAGCTGTTAGATTGTAATTAAGCTTTATTCACAGAAAATAATTACGAAGAGATGTAAAGTAATGAATTAGTATTGTTATATTAATACTAAATATCTAAATATGGATGCAATCGGGAACCCACAATTCCTGAGTGCATGTATATGTTGAACTCCGGCGAAAATACAAAGACCAGCTGCATTTCTGTTGAAGAGTTCGAATGTTTGCCGTAAAATCAAATGAATTGTTTGCTTCTTAATAGAGGACTAGTCTTGGCGGGACACCAGGGCAGTTTGTGTACAATTTTATTAATGTTTACATACATCTCTATTATATATCTTGAGATTCTTATCATGAGATGATTTCGGGGCATAGCGTTCCCGCGGCCCGGTCCTCGGCCTGGCCTCCTTTTTGTTACCCCCAGGAAGAAGCCCGTAGCAGCTGTCTAACTCCCAGGTACCTATTTACTCCTAGGTGAACAGGGGATATCAAGGTGAAAGAATCTCTGCCCATTTTTTTTCCGCCTCCGCCGGGGTATATATATATATATTTATATATATAGCCTATGGTACTATATGCGAATGAAAACTCACACCCCAGAAGTGACTCGAACCCATACTCCCAGAAGCAAAGCAACTGGTAACTACAGGGCGCCTTAATCCGCTTGACCATCACGGCCGTCAAAAGGAAGTGATAGCCGAGGCTATTTGAGCCACTTCCCCGACGGCAACTCGGATGGTAATCTTGGGCATAGCATTTCACCAAATCACCTCATTCTTTGGGGCACACGTGAGGAACACAAATGCGAACAAGCCTGAATGGTCCCCAGGACTATATGCGAATGAAAACTCACACCCCAGAAGTGACTCGAACCCATACTCCCAGAAGCAAAGCAACTGGTAACTACAGGGCGCCTTAATCCGCTTGACCATCACGGCCGTCAAAAGGAAGTGATAGCCGAGGCTATTTGAGCCACTTCCCCGACGGCAACTCGGATGGTAATCTTGGGCATAGCATTTCACCAAATCACCTCATTCTTTGGGGCACACGTGAGGAACACAAATGCGAACAAGCCTGAATGGTCCCCAGGACTATATGCGAATGAAAACTCACACCCCAGAAGTGACTCGAACCCATACTCCCAGAAGCAAAGCAACTGGTAACTACAGGGCGCCTTAATCCGCTTGACCATCACGGCCGTCAAAAGGAAGTGATAGCCGAGGCTATTTGAGCCACTTCCCCGACGGCAACTCGGATGGTAATCTTGGGCATAGCATTTCACCAAATCACCTCATTCTTTGGGGCACACGTGAGGAACACAAATGCGAACAAGCCTGAATGGTCCCCAGGACTATATGCGAATGAAAACTCGGCTATCACTTCCTTTTGACGGCCGTGATGGTCAAGCGGATTAAGGCGCCCTGTAGTTACCAGTTGCTTTGCTTCTGGGAGTATGGGTTCGAGTCACTTCTGGGGTGTGAGTTTTCATTCGCATATAGTCCTGGGGACCATTCAGGCTTGTTCGCATTTGTGTTCCTCACGTGTGCCCCAAAGAATGAGGTGATTTGGTGAAATGCTATGCCCAAGATTACCATCCGAGTTGCCGTCGGGGAAGTGGCTCAAATAGCCTCGGCTATCACTTCCTTTTGACGGCCGTGATGGTCAAGCGGATTAAGGCGCCCTGTAGTTACCAGTTGCTTTGCTTCTGGGAGTATGGGTTCGAGTCACTTCTGGGGTGTGAGTTTTCATTCGCATATAGTCCTGGGGACCATTCAGGCTTGTTCGCATTTGTGTTCCTCACGTGTGCCCCAAAGAATGAGGTGATTTGGTGAAATGCTATGCCCAAGATTACCATCCGAGTTGCCGTCGGGGAAGTGGCTCAAATAGCCTCGGCTATCACTTCCTTTTGACGGCCGTGATGGTCAAGCGGATTAAGGCGCCCTGTAGTTACCAGTTGCTTTGCTTCTGGGAGTATGGGTTCGAGTCACTTCTGGGGTGTGAGTTTTCATTCGCATATAGTCCTGGGGACCATTCAGGCTTGTTCGCATTTGTGTTCCTCACGTGTGCCCCAAAGAATGAGGTGATTTGGTGAAATGCTATGCCCAAGATTACCATCCGAGTTGCCGTCGGGGAAGTGGCTCAAATAGCCTCGGCTATCACTTCCTTTTGACGGCCGTGATGGTCAAGCGGATTAAGGCGCCCTGTAGTTACCAGTTGCTTTGCTTCTGGGAGTATGGGTTCGAGTCACTTCTGGGGTGTGAGTTTTCATTCGCATATAGTCCTGGGGACCATTCAGGCTTGTTCGCATTTGTGTTCCTCACGTGTGCCCCAAAGAATGAGGTGATTTGGTGAAATGCTATGCCCAAGATTACCATCCGAGTTGCCGTCGGGGAAGTGGCTCAAATAGCCTCGGCTATCACTTCCTTTTGACGGCCGTGATGGTCAAGCGGATTAAGGCGCCCTGTAGTTACCAGTTGCTTTGCTTCTGGGAGTATGGGTTCGAGTCACTTCTGGGGTGTGAGTTTTCATTCGCATATAGTCCTGGGGACCATTCAGGCTTGTTCGCATTTGTGTTCCTCACGTGTGCCCCAAAGAATGAGGTGATTTGGTGAAATGCTATGCCCAAGATTACCATCCGAGTTGCCGTCGGGGAAGTGGCTCAAATAGCCTCGGCTATCACTTCCTTTTGACGGCCGTGATGGTCAAGCGGATTAAGGCGCCCTGTAGTTACCAGTTGCTTTGCTTCTGGGAGTATGGGTTCGAGTCACTTCTGGGGTGTGAGTTTTCATTCGCATATAGTCCTGGGGACCATTCAGGCTTGTTCGCATTTGTGTTCCTCACGTGTGCCCCAAAGAATGAGGTGATTTGGTGAAATGCTATGCCCAAGATTACCATCCGAGTTGCCGTCGGGGAAGTGGCTCAAATAGCCTCGGCTATCACTTCCTTTTGACGGCCGTGATGGTCAAGCGGATTAAGGCGCCCTGTAGTTACCAGTTGCTTTGCTTCTGGGAGTATGGGTTCGAGTCACTTCTGGGGTGTGAGTTTTCATTCGCATATAGTCCTGGGGACCATTCAGGCTTGTTCGCATTTGTGTTCCTCACGTGTGCCCCAAAGAATGAGGTGATTTGGTGAAATGCTATGCCCAAGATTACCATCCGAGTTGCCGTCGGGGAAGTGGCTCAAATAGCCTCGGCTATCACTTCCTTTTGACGGCCGTGATGGTCAAGCGGATTAAGGCGCCCTGTAGTTACCAGTTGCTTTGCTTCTGGGAGTATGGGTTCGAGTCACTTCTGGGGTGTGAGTTTTCATTCATATATATATATATATATATATATATATATATATATATATATATATATATATATATATATATTCCACGTTTTCCTTGTTTCCTCTCTTCAGTTCTTCACTTCCTCCTTCCCTCATCGTCATTACTCACTCCCCCAACCAAATGACTAAAATCTTGCTCCTTGCCATGCCCTGCAGCCCTCGGTAGTACACAAGCACTTCCTGAAGGCGGTGATCAACGCCCTGCTGCAGGAGCGGCCGCACCTCTTCAGCAAGGACCGCGTCAGGGCGCTCTTCGTCATCTTGCAGACGCCCGTCTTCCTCACCCAGTCCTCCTACACTGTTCTTGCCCACGTCCTCAGGAACATCACCTCTCTCACCAACGGTGACCACCAGCTGCTCGTCAACTGGTTCCGGACGTGAGTAAGGGAGAGGTTTTGGAGTGCCTTTGCTGGTTTGTTGGGGGTCTTATTGGCATTGTGTTTGAGTTATCTCATGGTGATGTTACAGGTGGTCTTGCAGACACAGGCTATTTCGTTCATAAGACAATTCACTAAAACACAATGTGTGTTAAAACTTATCTGACATTAATCTATTAAGATCATTCTAACCAAATCTATGGAAAGTATAGAAAATAGAAGTACAAATTGCACCCCTCAATGTGATTTGATTGATTGTTGCCGCCGAAGGCGGCTAGTTTATTGTGCACCCCATACTCATCCTGTGAGCGGTAGCACAAAAAAGCATTCCAGAGGGCACAAAAGGTCTTTATCAGACCTCAACGGAAATTATTACAGAAACAATTTCATCTATCCTTCACACCTTATAATTACAATATTAGCTTTTTACAGAGAATGTTCTATTTCAAGAGTTATATATATACAGTAAGCCATTATACATTAATGGTAGGTCTTATCGCTACCATTATTGTTTGAGCAATGGAGATATTACAGAGTCATAGGGGAGCTTCTGTATATTATTAGTCTTCACAATAATTACTTGTTAATCTCATGTCGTTTATCTACTGGGAGCGAAATATGGATACAGTCCAAAGATTTCAGGTATTTTATCCTTAGTAATATGATAGGTTGCCATATCATACAACGTGAGTTTAGATTTATCTCTAAATGGCTCAATTTTACTACAATCCAAGATAAAGTGTTCGAATGTGTGTCCCCTGTCTTTGTCCACACCACACTTTACTTCATATAGATCCCTATACAAGTCGAACTGCCAGAGATACTTGTAGCTAAGTCTTATTCGAGCTGTGACAACATCTGTTAGTCTATTAGTTTATTTACTGCAGCCTTAGCAAGAGCGTCAACTTTATCATGTTCCTTCAGGCCAATGTGAGAAGGAATCCACAACATTTTTATATTTACCCCTGGCTTCTGAGTCAAGCACGTTATTACTTAAGATGAAAAAGATTCAGCATGAACCGGGACAATTACGGTGTGTATATATGGAAGCATGATATCTGGGTTACCAAGAGGCAATAGTGTACATGTATATTGTGACGGGTCGGTGGCGGAGGATGGCAGGGCAGGGTGTGGTGTTCTAATATGGGAATGGATATACTAAGTTTCGAACTGTGGACAGGAAAATTGAGCTTCGACTTAGTAATTATATATCATCCACACGAGCTGCACTGCAGGCCATTCTGGTTGGTCTGGAGGAAGTACGTCAAGACGAAAAAGATGTTTTTGTATTTGTTGATAGCCGAGGAGCACTTGATTCCTTAAACAGTCGAAATCCAGTCTTCATGTCCATAGTTGCGATTGTAATAAAAGGATAAGGATTGTAATAAAAGGATGTAATAAAAGGATTTTCCTGCCCGAAACGCTTTGCGTAATAGTGGCTTTAGGCATTGTATGTACTAGCTCTATCTATAAAGCCAACAAACTTTGTAAAATCTCTTTATGTATGTACCTTTACCTAAATAAATATTATTATTATTATTATTATTATTATAATAAATGAGATACAGCTCAAAGCTTACAAAGTTAAATTCAAGTGGATTCCATTTCATGTTGGCATAGTGCTCAACGAGGTGGCGGATGACTTGGCCAAACACGCCACATCAAAACCACGAGTTGACATTGAATGTGTTTTAACAATGAAACAAATAAGAAGCAAAATAAGAAATATTCAGGCACAAGTAGAAGTGGAGAGGAGAGGTATAATGTATGAGGGAAGTCAAACCAGGCAACACCACATGTGTGTGAGCCAAAACACCAATATTTCACTTATGGTAATAGGAGAAATACTTGGAGTGACTGTACACATGCGGCTCAGGCTTGGGTACAAATATTACTGGCAATATGGGATAGGTGTTAATGGTAATGAAACGAAGTGTAAACTATGTGGTCATTAAGGTCTCGCACCCTCATTATGTTCTTCATTGCCATATATGATTATGATTAATGTACTGAATAATACTGTATATATTAATACTGATTAATCGTACTGACTAATGTACTTTATATGGAAATACTGAGATGAGGACTCTTCCTGCAACCCTTCCTCCGAAAAGACTACTTTTTAATACTAATGCAATAAGTACATGCCTGTCTGCATAGTACATAATTACACTTATTATGCTGTTACATTTACCTCCCAATATATTCTTCATATATGCTATTAATACACTAACAAATTTTAGGTTGAAGTTTACATATTACAGTCATTTTTTTTTTTTTTTTTTTACAAGGTTTAAATACTAAATTTTTTTTCAGTGCTATTAAACAGTACAGATGTTATACAAAAATTTAAAATATCCCAAGTTAATTTATAATTTATTGAAAAACTTTAGTTTTGTTTTATTAGTTTTATAAAACTGTAATATCAATATAACTACAGGTTAAGTACTAATTGTAATTAAGAAGCAATAAATGCTATTTACATGCTTGTCCTCTTACACTCTCAAGGTTAGGTTAGGTCGTGGTTTTCTACACAGCTTTTCAGGTAAACTCTAATATTCTCAATATTTTGGTGCGATGCTGGCGATTAAGTGTATTTATGTACTATGCCGATAGTCAGGATTGTACTTATTACATTTAGTATTAAAACATACTGTCTATTCGGAGGATGCGCAGTTTCCTGAACAAATAGCTTGGATGTGTCACAACGGAATTATTAATGATGTTCTGGAGAGATATATAAGAATTTTGCACCAAGAGTGTAACTTTTCTGAATTGTCTAAATGTCCATTGCAAATTGTCTGTGTACCAAGTGATACAAGTATTTGTGTGCACGTCTGGTAACATACTGCATGTGTAAAGTAAGAAATGTATAAGTTTATCACTCAGAATGTTGAATAATATGCTTATTGTTTGTGATGTGTTATTATATACATACATGAACACGTTGTACTGAACGGGGGTGAGAATAGCTTGAGCTACCTCCTCCCTTTATTTATATCTCAATAAACATATTTCATTTTAAATTTCAAAACAAATCTAACATAAACTACTCCAGCCAGATCTGAAGCTACATATATTTTGTTTGATTAGAAAACGAGTTATACTAAATAATATTTACAATATGAACTAGCCGCTTCCAGGGAACTTTAGCACCACCCTAATGTATCGAATACTTGTATCCACAGCTTCTTTATTTCTCCCTCACAGACTGGAGGTGTCGCGACTAAGAATGATGGTTGGGATTATCATTCAGTTCCTGACTGTGAGGCAGTTCCCTCCTCCTGACCGCTCTCTCCCGCCGCTCAGTAAGAGCAAGTGGTGGATCCCAACGGCGACCAAGGTCCTGGCCATCCTCTGTGAGTCTCAAGATGTGTACTCTAGTCATGTCATGCACAACACCATGGCCACTCTTGATGTGTACTAATTGTCATGTACTCCTCATAATATGGGTTAAATTATGTGTGAAGATAAACTAGACAATAAGCAGGGAATATGAGTTACTATGCGTTATGGTTACTAATGTAGTTTCACTTGTGTACTCTGGCTAATATTGTGTTCTAAAAAGTACTCTCCTATAATGTACTCTGTTCACTACACTCTGGATCAACAACCTAAACGTGGAAATTTGTTATGTCTTTTATCAACAATGACGCGGAGTACTCAGTAATTTTATTAATATACTAACACTTGTTTATGTTTCCGTTAACGAGTGGCAGTTTATTAGTGGAAATACTGAGTACTTTGTGTCACTGTTGATAAGAGACATAACAAAGTTGAAGCGCCAGTGGCTCAGCTGATCTATACATTCTTAACCACCCAAATTCATACCGTCCCATCACCTGATGCACGCTCTCTAGCTCCTACCCTATGGGCTCACCCACGCCCCAGTAGCTCCTATCCCAAAATGTTACTCTGACATGGAATCACTCCCACACGACCTACTCTCTCCCACTAATGAACTAACTCGCCCATTTCCCCCCCACAACGAACTGACTCATCCACTCTCTCTACCCCACGACCTATTCTTCTGTATCTGCCAACCTTAACTACCTAACCAATCCACTCTCTCCCTCCGACGCTGGTGAACCAGACGCCAGCAACACAGCGTCACAACCGGCGCTCCTCCACTACACAGAGTTTTACAACCACGCCCTCGACCATCTCGACCTCATGTCCGAGTATCGAACCTGGCAGCTTCCTGACAGACCCGACTCCTTCTCGTTCTGCCAGTACCCTTTCATCCTCTCTATCGTGGCTAAGAGACACATCCTGACCAAGGTGGGTGTTGGCGGGAGGAACCTCGTGCATCCCTACGGGGGGGCCTACGGGAGGCATTTTCCTTTAAAACTCCCACAAATCGCTTTCCTACACATTCTGGGGGGATTATGGTTTATATATATAGTCTAGCAATCAAAATTATTGGTTAGTAGAAATTCACTATAGTATTAGACTACATATATTAGTAATTAAATTTAACACAACTACAGCTTATCTGTATAGTTGATTTTGGCGTTGACAACCAGTATGAACACGGATGTTCATACTGGTTCATTGTTCATTACTCCTCTCGTGGGTGAAGGTGACTCCACACATGTACTTTTTGTGCTAGGTAACTAGTGTTAAGCACATAAAATATGAAAGACAAGTCAACAGACAAAATAATATGAATAATCACTGGCAAATGAAAAGTTACGTTAAGACAAGTGAGTTACAGTGATAGCAAAATAAAATATTAGTGGTGCTGGAATATTGGCTTCGAGCTGCCACCTCCCTTAGTACACGAAAGCCAAGGCTTAGTCTACCAGCGAGAGATGTCAACTGCTTGGAGCACTGAGATATTCTGACGATACTGCCGCACTGCAGCCCAGACGTCGACTTGTGGCGGAGGCGGAGGGCAGGTGCGACGAGACACCAGCCAATCAGCAACAGGCAGGCAAAGGATGAGCAGTTTGCTGGTTACGGCGGTGGTAGGTAGCAGGTGTCACTGTGTGCTGGGTACGATTTGCTCTCTGGGCAAAACATTTGGCGATACTTGCTGGACGTATCTTCTATATTATCTTGTATATTGACGTACTTTGTAGGGAAGAGCAGGCTCAATCTCTCTTGAAAGAGATTATCGTCACAAATGTTAGTAAATGGTGTCGGTTTTTCTGGCAATTCGAATCGTGAACCCCACGCGTTGAGACCAAAGCTCTATTAACCGAGCTATTGTAGTCTTAATAAGCAAAGTTTTCAGAGGCATTTTTGTCTAAAGTTTATTTCAACGGAAGTGTGGATGACAATTTGTATGCTCATAATGTTTACAGAAAACATTACCATTAAACATTCTTGAAAGGTTTCTGACTGAACGAGTTGAACTGTTGCTGTACCGAGTTAATTGTTGGTGATTGTTATAGTGGAGTGTTAATGTGATGTGAGGAAGTATAAGGACAGATAAAGGAGGTTTGACGGTCTCTGTGCCCGCGTGTCTACAGGACGCAGAGCAGCAGATGATCCTGACGGCCCGACGCTCCCTGGTGGACAAGGTGGCCAGACACCAGCCGCCCCAGATCGACATATTCTTCCTCAATATCAACGTCAGAAGGAACCACCTGGTGGAGGACTCTCTTAAGGAGGTTAGTCGTGGGACCGGGCAGAACGGGGCGTTTGCATACCTTGTACCCGGTGTCTATTCACCTTGCAGCAAATAGGTACATAATTGTTAGTGTGGGTTACCTCCTGGGAAATAACAGTATACTCTGAAGATAATCACATACTCTTTTAATCTGGATTTGCCATTGCGTAGAACAATACAACCTTTCAACCAAACCAGAGGACGAACCCGAGCAACCCACTTAACCTATCAACAAACATATCGTAGATATTTGTGTGCCTATACTTTTCATAGTAGGATGCATTTGTGACGCTGGCTACTACGTCATAAATGCATATATAATAACGTAAATAATAACGAAACATACATACGTGACATTAATTTTTCTTTTCTACCACAGACGTAGCCACATATTTAAAATGCTAACCATGATATGTATACATTTCTTCTGTCCTCCATGGACAGTGTTAGAGAGAAGGGTTGATAAGATATCCACACAGACCCTAAAATTATTAGAAGTCTACCATCGTGGCTTAAAATATTTAATGCGTGTCCATAAAGTCTTGTTGGCGTGTTCCCGCAGATCGCGGCCAAGAAGCGAGACCTCAAGAAGAAGCTGAAGGTGACGTTCACCGGGGAGCCTGGGCTGGACATGGGCGGCCTTACCAAGGAGTGGTTTATGCTTCTTATCAAGCAGATCTTCAAGGTGAGCATGAGTCAAGGAGAGAGAGAGAGAGAGAGAGAGAGAGAGAGAGAGAGAGAGAGAGAGAGAGAGAGAGAGAGAGAGAGAGAGAGAGAGAGAGAGAGAGAGAGAGAGAGAGAGAGAGAGAGAGAGAGAGAGAGAGAGAGAGAGAGAGAGAGAGAGAGAGAGAGAGAGAGAGAGAGAGAGAGAGAGAGAGAGAGAGAGAGAGGTGGGGGGGGAGAGAGAGAGAGAGAGCACATCTCCAACAACCCAAAACTTTGACATATTTCCACAGCCGGAGAATAAAATGTTCGTGTACCACCCGTCTACACGGCTGTACTGGTTCTCCCTGGCTCAGGATGGTAACTTGAGGGAATACAACCTGATCGGCGTCCTGATGGGCCTGGCCGTCTACAACTCCATCATCCTCGACGTTCACTTCCCCGCGATCTGCTACAGGTAAGCTTAGGGAATGCGTTCTCGAGGGCGTCGCTCAACTTTGTTTATAAGTCGTATTTTATGACGTTTTAGCTCTTTTTGTAGTTATAGATCTGAAGATGTTATAGATCTGAAGATGTTATAGATCTTATTAAAGTTTGCACTTAAGGCGTTTAGGACGCGTGTTAGAATTATTTTTAAGAATTTTACGTCAATAATATATAAATTTAGGACGTTTGGGATTAAAGTAAATGTTGCAGAATATTTGATGATTTTTCTGGTACAAGCAAAATTTTTTGGTACAAGCTAAAACACATGAGTCCACTCATGATACTATACAACATTATAGTGACTTTGTGTTACCAAAACACAGTAACCTGAGAGTCTGGAGCTCAAAACGTCGTGTACATGTTCCTGCAGGAAGCTGCTGAGCCCGCCAGTGGTGCCCGCCTACGAGTACATCGCCGTGGGCATCGCCAAGGCGCCTGGCCTGGACGACCTCAGTGAGATCATGCCTGTAGGTTCCCTCAGCGGCCGCACGCTACCCAGACCCTCTCTAACCGCCCTGGCCTCCCAAGTGTGATATGAGCCTAAACCATTTACTGATGTACTTCTTCCTTACATATATACGTATATCTATATGCCAGCAACGTTCTTTGGTTCGGTATTGGGCTTTAGGACGAAAGTAAAGTAGTACACACTGTAAAGCAGAATACTGAACACCTCTAGGTGTATACATTCATTGTATTCTAGATATAGTAGTGAGTTAATGGCCACAACAATGGACCGACGGACAATGTATTGAAGTTCCAAATATTACTAAATACTAAAGTAAACCCGTAAGATAATATACAATACATACCAAATGGTTGGAAGCCGAGAGAACAGTAATTTGAGTTGGAATATACACAATTAAAATAAAAAATTAATACCCTAATATTATTTACAAGTAATAGTACAACCCGTTCTCGCACTTCCTTACAGTCAATATTGACTTATTAAATAAGTGCATATGTGACATTAATTTATTGTGAATATTTTAGTTTACCTTGAAAAGCTTCATAGAAAACACCGACCTTACCTAACCTTCTTAGTATGTTAAGATAAGCATCTTATTGCTTCGTAATTACAATCATTACTTAACCTTTTATTATACCTTTTATAGGTTAAGTAATAATTGTAATTACGAAGCAATAAGATGCTTATCTTAACATACTAAGAAGGTTAGGTAAGGTCGGTGTTTTCTATGAAGCTTTTCAAGGTAAACTAAAATATTCACAATAAATTAGTATGTTACATATGCACGTATTTAATAAGTCAATATTGACTATACGAAAGTGAGAGAACGGGTTGAATAGTAGTACCAATATCTTTACTCACACCACTTTAGTTTTTATACATTATAATCATGGCAAACATAAATTATTAAAACCCTATTTTTTGCAGGAAGTTGCTCACGGATTGAAGGAATTACTCAAGTACGAAGGTGACGTAGAAGAGGACATGTGTCTGAGCTTTCAAGTACGTTAAATGTTGCGTGTATTTGTAAAAAGTAGGCCAACTAGAATATGAATTTTAGTCTGTAAATCTCGAGTCTATGCAGTCTGTTTGATACTAGATACATTAATCACCAATTATGACAACGGATAACCACGCCTGTCTACAGGTATCTCTGGAAGAATTTGGTCAACCGAGAACATTCAACCTGAAAGAGAACGGAGAGACGCTACCGGTAACTAATGAGAATCGTGAGGAGTTCGTGCGCCTCTACCTGGATTGGATCCTCAACACCGCCATCTATGAACAGTTCCGGGCATTTTACCTCGGATTTCACACCGTCTGCGCATCTAACGCACTGATCGTGAGTGGCGCGTCTTTGCACATACAGTAATGTTAAATCAACGGAGATATAATATTTGCAGCGCATTAAGCTCATTCAGATAAGTGCTTAACTGACGGAACTTGGCTCCTCATATTGGAGCACAGAGATGAGAGCAAAGTTTCAAACCGTTGGGCTTACTCTGCTCATCACTGTTAATACCTTGATTATCACCATTCACTCTGCCATTATCATCACTATCACCGTCATCATAACCACTACCGACATGATCACTACCATCACCACAACTACCATTATAACCACCATCACAACCAGTGTCACTAACACCATTAATGCAGTGCAGACGAGGAGTCACAATAATGAGGCTGAAATATGTTAACTAAACCACACACTAGAAAGTGAAGGGACGACGACGTTTCGGTCCGTCCTGGACCATTCTCAGGTCGATTGTGATGAGGAAGCAAGGCAAAAGGGCCGAAAGGTAAGGTGTAATAAGGGGGATAGTAATAGGAATAAGAAAGGGGTCGCAAGAGAAAACAATGGAAAGAAAAAGAGAGATAAATGGAAGGGTGAGCTTATGTTAGGTCACGTTTGATAGAAAGTTTAGAACAACGTCGTCGAAACGTCGCCGTCCCTTCACTTTCTAGTGTGTGGTTTGGTCAACCATTAACACCATCACCACTATAACTAGTTTCATCGTTATCACAACCACGAACATCACTACCACGATAACCACTACAATCACAACCCCCCAGCATCACCTGACACTATCACCCCGACCAACACCAGCACAACCCCCAGCATCACCTGACACTATCACCCCGACCAACACCATCACAACCCCAGCATCACCTGACACTATCACCCCGACCAACACCATCACAACCACCAGCATCACCTGACACTATCACCCCGACCAACACCAGCACAACCCCCAGCATCACCTGACACTATCACCCCGACCAACACCAGCACAACCCCCAGCATCACCTGACACTATCACCCCGACCAACACCATCACAACCCCCAGCATCACCTGACACTATCACCCCGACCATCACCATCACCTGACACTATCACCCCGACCAACACCATCACCTGACACTATCACCCCGACCAACACCATCACAACCATCACCATCACCTGACACTATCACCCCGACCATCACCATCACCTGACACTATCACCCCGACCATCACCATCACCTGACACTATCACCCCGACCAACACCATCACAACCATCACCATCACCTGACACTATCACCCCGACCATCACCAGCACAACCCCCAGCATCACATGACACTATCACCCCGACCATCACCATCACAACCACCAGCATCACCTGACACTATCACCCCGACCATCACCATCACAACCCCCCAGCATCACCTGACACTATCACCCCCGACCATCACCATCACAACCACCAGCATCACCTGACACTATCACCCCGACCATCACCAGCACAACCCCCAGCATCACATGACACTATCATCCCGACCATCACCATCACAACCACCAGCATCACCTGACACTATCACCCCGACCATCACCATCACAACCACCAGCATCACCTGACACTATCACCCCGACCATCACCATCACAACCACCAGCATCACCTGACACTATCACCCCGACCATCACCATCACCTGACACTATCACCCGACCATCACCAGCACAACCCCCAGCATCACCTGACACTATCACCCCGACCATCACCATCACCTGACACTATCACCCCGACCATCACCATCACAACCACCAGCATCACCTGACACTATCACCCCGACCATCACCATCACCTGACACTATCACCCCGACCATCACCATCACCTGACACTATCACCCCGACCATCACCATCACAACCATCACCATCACCTGACACTATCACCCCGACCATCACCAGCACAACCATCACCATCACCTGACACTATCACCCCGACCATCACCATCACAACCATCACCATCACCTGACACTATCACCCCGACCATCACCATCACCTGACACTATCACCCCGACCATCACCATCACTGTAACACGGGGGAGGGGGTTCTCGAATTTTTTTTTTTGCCTGTTTCTCTCCCTCTGCCCGTATTCTTACTTGATCTCTCTGTACCAAGGGACCCCAAAACTTTCACTTGAGCCGACCCCACGCCACGTGGTCTCAAGACGATTTACCGACTTGAGATTCTACAGCCCGTATGACGTGGACTAGGCTTCTAGCAAAACCCTAGGGTCGCCTTTCCGCCGCCACCACCAGACCAATAACACGGAGCAATGATCGAGGCCTGGATCGATCATGCTAATCAATAACCTTGGGGCTTGATCCCCACTAGTAACATATGACTTTGGATCTTAAGTGTGGAATTAATTAAACGGGAATGATAATCCTGATTCGATGTTAGAATCGGCGCCCAATTCAACTCGGCCTCGTGGGGACCACGTGACAAGGACAAATTCATATAAATATAACACACACATGGAAAATAAGGAAAATGCAATTTAATAACTAATTAATTTATTCAAAACTAAAAACAAAATCTAAGAAATGGTAATCACTGACTTGAACACTCCCTGACTGGCAATGAATGGACTATCCCTATAATTACTCGTAAAGCAACTCAACCTTGGGCGACCAGCTAGATGTTCGTGCTGTCTGGAAGCCGATGATGGAAAGGCCACCTGCCCGAGCTGCTACTCAAACCATACTGTCTGTCCTCTCTCTGATGCTCCTCTACCCAGGAGCCCAGAGCAGAGTATTGTTCCGCATCGTTAAGTTACTTACAAGGCTTAACTTATAACAATTAACCTCTGTTGTACTGAATGATCCAGATTGGTTGAATTATTTTACTGAAGTTAAATTACCCAAGCATCTTAAGGAAGAGCTATTTCCAATACAAAATGGCTCTTTGACCTTTGAGAAATAGAGGACATGGAACCTCGTGACCTATGACCGCCAGGTCACTCCGCAATAAAGAGTAGTCCTGGCTCGTGACGTCACTGATGGTGACTTAACTCAATAATTAGAAAACTCTTGATATTATAAACAGTAATACTATACAATACAATTTGAATGCAAAATGAATGAAGGCTAATTTCTCTAAATAAGTGAATACTATAGGATGATTCATTATACGAAACTTGTGAACAAAGGCGTCAATTATTTTCACCACGAACTCCCTGGGGTCAGGTCCCGGGTCAACCCACGTGTGGCTCCAGCTTCCCATTCTCCCTTGTAGATAAACATTCTGGATAATTCTTACAACAAACCTAGTTTGTTACATCACAACCACCAGCATCACCTGACACTATCACCCCGACCATCACCTGACACTATCACCCCGAGCATCACCATCACAACCCCGAGCATCACCATCACAACCCGAGCATCACCATCACAACCACCAGCATCACCTGACACTATCACCCCGACCATCACCATCACCTGACACTATCACCCCGACCATCACCATCACAACCCCGAGCATCACCATCACAACCACCAGCATCACCTGACACTACCACCCCGACCATCACCATCATAACCCCAGCATCACCATCACTACCACGATAACCACTACAATCACAACCCCCCAGCATCACCTGACACTATCACCCCGAGCATCACCATCACAACCCCCAGCATCACCTGACACTATCACCCCGACCATCACCATCACCTGTCACTATCATCCCGAGCATCACAGGACACTACACCAACATTTGTCTTCCCCAACTAAAGATGCTGCGGCCAGAGGAGGTGGAGATGTTGGTGTGCGGGTCGCCCAAGCTGGACCTCAATGAGCTGAAGAAGGTAGTGGAGTACGACGGCTACACAGAGGACCACCCTACCATAAAGTACGTCGTACGAACACAAATGCTAACTCTATTCTCTTCCCACTATATTCGAATATCAATAGCCTAACCCACTCAAACATTTCAATGACGTTTCGGTCTGTCTTGGATGCTTATTAGGAAGACAAGGGGTCTTAGACGGACCGAAACATCGCCACTTTCATTTCTCATGTGTGGCTTGGGTTGTCTGTTTCAGCAACATTATCTAAATAATAAATAAAAACAAAGATAAAAGATAAAAATAAAAGGAGATAAAATAAGATAAAAGATAAAATAAGGAGATAAAAACAAAGGAACTGCAAAAGGCTTTTTGGCCAATGTGAAGCACCCCCAATTTATACCCAACAAAACTCATTGGCACGTTTGTGCTTGAGAATACAGTTTATGAAATTCCTATATCTTCCCCTTTTTTTCGCCGTAATTACATTTTGCCTCCACTTTCCCAGCTCGATAATCATGTTTACAATTGTATCCCTGCCGGTATAAAACCTGAGAAATGGTTTCTTGTACTCTTTTGCAATAGCTAAGGTTGCCTCGCCTTAGGTATTTACACCATTTTTCCATTCATATATGTTTTGTTTGGTGATGGGCTCATCGCCTTTCAACCTCTGGAAGGTTAATAAGGCAGCACAATAGCTCACTGACCAACCAGCAAGTATACTTTAGCCCTGGATATAATAGAAGACTAAAGTATACTCAGTATGTGCTGCGTCTATATTTCTTTTTACAAGTCATATCTGCTGTAGAAGTTATCTCTGTTGTAAATATAAGATACCGGATTGGTAATATAAAAATGAAAGGCAGCTTGCAGTTTCAGAATTACAGTGAATGCCACCATAACCTAGCAACACTGGACTCTCCGGCAGGTGGTTCTGGGAGGTGGTGAAGGAGATGCCGGTGGGTCAGCAGAAACTCTTCCTGCTGTTTACCACCGGCAGCGACCGCATTCCCGTGGGAGGCATGAGCGAGATGGTGTTCAAGATCTCCTGCTGGAGGGGACACACCCACATGTTACCACAAGCCCACACATGCTTCAATCAGCTCGTTCTCCCGCCCTACGACTCCAAAGACGTCCTCAAAAACAAGCTTTACATCGCCCTCGCCAACGCCGAAGGCTTTGGACTTGAGTAATTGGGTCTGTCCTTGTTGCCTGGAGCCATGCTAACGGCTACAGCACTAAATCGTCAATGAGGTTTCGTAATGCAGAATCGCGGTCATTAATTATCAAAGTACGTTCACGATTCGTCGGGAAACAAATTAAAGAAAATTTAACATTATGAGAACTTAAACCTCCCTTCTATCAAGTAGTGAGGATTAATAAGAAAATAAATATCAACAAAGAAAAGTCTGAAATATATTGCTCTTAGATTATGTACAGGCCCAAATATTTTTTCCCATGAACAAAATCAGTTTGAACGCTGAGAATAATCAGGGAACTTTTAATAGGACGGTAAAAAGACAGCTAAAAAATGTCCTCATTTTTAGCTGACGGAGGAAGATTAATTGCTTCAAGTTTCAAAAGTCCACTTAATAATAATGTTATCCTACAGACAAAACTGTGATACTGTCCTGGGTTTGATACAAGAAACTGCTATTAAATGACTGTAGTGTAAGTGTTTGTCTTTATATGTAAATACGACAGAGATCAGCAAATGTCCATGATCACAGCCTCACGAGTTTCGTGAATTGAAATTCACGAAACTTTTCTTTAGTTTAATGTTGTGGGAAACCTATTTTTTTCTGCTATACTTTTGGTGTTGTTAGCCGAGTGTAAATGGCTTTATTGTTGTCTAATAGAGAGTTTTACAAGTTAGTCTATCTAGCGACACCTTGAGAGATAGTCTGAGATAGTGGAGATAGTGCCTGATGCCCACTGGCCTGTGTGCATCTTAATGCATCTGACGGTGTAACATTATGTAAGAAACTGAGTCACAGAGTGCCGTCCTCTGAGGTGTTCCTTCAACGCCCGAGTGAATACGGTCTTCATTGTTATGGTCGTGTGAGTGCCTTAAGAGAGAGCTCCAGTAAGTGGAGCTGCCTAAATACTGGTTATTAGCATGTAATGATATTCGGGGTTATTACCAGATAATTTATTTGAAAACCTTTTGAAGAAATCTATGGCAGTTCTACTCTGTTGTTAGGAAGTTAGGCTATATATATATATATATATATATATATATATATATATATATATATATATATATATATATATATATATATATATATATATATATATATATATATATATATATATATATATATATATATATATATATATATATATATATATATATATATATATATATATATATATATATATATATATAAGACAATGTAAGACCACGAAGGAAGGATTAAGAGAGGAATTTCCTTTAAGTACTTTTGTATTTAATAATACATCTTCAGAATGATGGATTTACAATTCAAGTATGTGGATATATAGGCAGGAAAGAGGTAAGGTGAGGATGTCTTTGATGAGATAAGGGGATATTAATAAGGTATTATTGAGATAAATGTGTATCAATGATCCCACTCAAATCGCCCTTTAACTGATAAATAAAAAATGGATCTAAATTATAGAAACTACTTCTAATGTTCAAATTATATGATTTTGTAATCTGTATTAAAGCAGATTTAATAATATTTCAATTAAAAATGATTTTATACATCGTTATTGAAGACGCCATCTCCCAATCAATTTGGTGAGAACTTTCTGAGAAATGAACAAACAAGGCATTAGACAATTGGCCATGTCTTATAGAGTATTTATGTTGCAAAATTATAAATTTCAAATCTTTGGATGTTTGCTCTTACATAGAACTTATTACAGTCTTTAGAAGGTATTTTGTAAATTACACAATTATCACAACGAGGACTGTTCCTAACTAATAATTTTCAAACAGTATTTTCGTAATTAATCAATATATGAATATCAAAATGTTTCAAGGCCTTGACAATATTTTCGAACCAAGAAAAATATGATTAGCATGACACATTTTTTGGTGAATTGCCTTACTGTAATTATTATTATAATATGTATGATGGACTATGCTACGGCAAACTTAAAACAAAAACTCAGTGGAAAACAAAGCTTGAGAACAATAGAATCAATATTTTTAAAATTCTTCATCCAAGAATTCTCGACTAACAACCCGAAGAGCTCATAGATACATAGAAGAAAAAATAGATTGTTTCACATTGTATCTATTCCCTGAGAAATAATGAACGTAAGATAAATTATTCGTAGGCTTTCTGTAAACACTAAACTTGTGTGAAAAATCTTCCCTATCAATACGTATATGTAAAAAATGGCAAACATTTATCAATTTCAGTCTCTATAGTAAATTGTACAGAGGGGACTTGATCATTAAGTTTATCTGAAAATTCGATTGAATTTACATTTGTAGGCCAAATACACAAAATATCATCACCATATCTAAACCATGAAATCGTTTAGATACTCCAATAGATTCCCCATTGTCTTTCCAAAAGTCTGCAAATAATACAGAAATTTATTAAAAGTAAATTTACATTCTTTTAAACACAGCTTAACGAACTTAACAACAATATCAGCAGGCAGAGGCAATACCCGGTTCATTAATTCATGAGCATGGTATTCACAAATATTATCAACCGGAACCTTAGTAAACAAAGAACGTCAAACTGATTAACTTGACATCAGTCCTTGTAGTGATAATTGTATAATATACAAAATACCTTGTGAAGATTTTAATAGATATTAATTAATGTAGAGTAAACATCCAAAGATTTAAAATTTAGAATTTCGCAACATATTAACTCTGTAAGACACGACCAGATGTCAGATGCGTTGTTTGTTCATTTGTCAGAAAGTTCTCACCAAATTGACTGGAAGAGAGCTTCTTCAGTAAAAAACTGGACAAGCATTTTCAGTGAAAACATTATTGAATCTGCTTTAATACAGATTACAAAATCATGTAACATGAGCATTAGTAGTGGTCTGTATAATTTAAGTCAATTTTTGATTGTCCAGTTAAAGGCGATTTGAGTGAGGTCATTGATACACATTCATCTTAATAATTCCTTATTAATATCCCCTTATCTCGTTAAAGACATTGTTTCTTACTTCACCTCATTCCTGCCTATATATCCTCAGAACTGAATTGTAAATCCAACCAGCTTCTAAGGATGTATTATTAAATACAAAAGTACTTAAGGAAATTCCTGTCTGAATCCTTCCTTTGTGGTCTGACTGACACTGTCACATTTTATCACGTGTTAATTTCTTTTCGTGATTTATATATCACGAGAATAAATATATATATATATATATATATATATATATATATATATATATATATATATATATATATATATATATATATATATATATATATATATATATATATAAAAGATTCGGAATGGTGTAAAGAAAAGTTATTTACGTATTAAAAGACTATCATCATGAAAGTGAAGACAATCTGTGATATGTGGAGCAATGAGCCCGCAGCCTAGCTCCATCCCTTCATTTCTTGTACATACAATTATTCTTATTGGCTTTAAGGCGTTTAAAGATGTGCTTCGTTAACTGTTTTTCTTGGCTAAGGTACAAGGTGTGAACTGTTAGTTTCTCTGGATGTTATATTGTTCATCACTCCGCCGGGATACAAGTGAACTAATTCTCTGGATGTTATACTGTTCATCGTTCCGTCGGGATACAACTGAACGAATGTGTATTGAAGCTTCTTTTGCCATAATAATTGATGCCTTAAACAAATTGGGTGTTTGCTTCGATTCTCTAAGATGCTGTTTTAAAACAAAACAAAAATCGGGATTCCCCCAAAAACAGATAATTGCAGTATTTTCAGGAAATGAGTGATTTCATTTTTTTTTTTTTTTTTTTTTTTTGAGATATATACAAGAGTTGTTACATTCTTGTAGAGCCACTAGTACGCGTAGCGTTTCGGGCAGGTCCCTGGAATACGATCCCCGCCGCGAAGAATCGTTTTTTCATCCAAGTACACATTTTACTGTTGCGTTAAACAGAGGCTACAGTTAAGGAATTGCGCCCAGTAAATCCTCCCCAGCCAGGATACGAACCCATGACATAGCGCTCGCGGAACGCCAGGCGAGTGTCTTACCACTACACCACGGAGACTGCAAAATGGGTTATATATGGGTTAATAATTTCACGGTTTGGCAAGTAAATCTACCCAAGGGCAAGAATATGTATTAATAATACAGCTCTTTCGTGTAAGATCATATACTTCTGCAGCTGAACATCAAATTAATGCGATGACTGAAAGTGTAACATTATCATGAACATATTTAACAAGAAAAACATTAACGTCAGACTGGGAAAAAGTTATAGAAAATTTTGGGCGATGATATCAATCAAAATAATGCTTACATAAGAATATATTTTGCAAAATTATTTTTAAAACTTTTTTTTTGAACTTTAACACAAGAAAACGAAGGAGTTATACAAGAATATATATATATATATATATATATATATATATATATATATATATATATATATATATATATATATATATATATATATGTTGTTAAATATGACCGAAAAAAGTAAGATCAATAATTCTAACACGAATTTTCTCAATATTTCTTATGTTTCTTTTCACTGTCGATGGTAATTGAAAAATCAATTCTCCAAAATTCATTTTTATTTCTAGCATTTGAGAGGAATTCTGTGTTGAGTTTCACTTACAAGATGGAGAAGGATGGAGAAGGAAGGGAAGCTGCCCTTTCTATATGTAACAGTCACGGAAAGGAGCGGATACTTCCACACTGCAGTCTACACTAAGGAAACAAACATAGGAATGTGCCCCAATGCCAATAGTGACTGCCCAGACAGGTACAAGAGGAGTGTTGTCAACTCTTACGTCGACCGTGCTCTCATGTCACAGCTCCGGATGGAAGCAAGTCGATAAAGAACTCTGTAGGGTAAGGCAGGTCCTAGTCAACAACGGCTTCTCCAATGGTTTTGTTGAAGACATCATAAAAAGAAAGGTAAAATGCCATGCAACCTCTGAAGAGTCAAATAACACAACACATGCACCCCCTATTAGACTATTTTACAGGAACTTCTTTTCGACAGCTCATAAAACAGAGGAAAGGGTCCTGAAAGATATTGTTGATAGCAACGTTATCCCCTACAGACAAAAATCAGAAAATACAACTGATTATTTACTATAAAACCAAAAAAACGGCCAACATACTCATGAAAAACTCTCCAGACACAAAGCAGAATGCCTCGAAGGAAACCAATGTCGTTTATGCCTTCAAATGCCCACTTGGGGTCTGTAAGCCCCAAAGAACTCAATATATAGGCAAGACAACAACGTCTCTTTCCAGGCGATTAACAATGCATAAACAACAGGGCTCCATAAAGAAACTTATAATCTCCTCTCACAACCAGACCATCACCAGAGAAGTCTTAACAAACAACACAGAAATCATCGATTGATAGAGCAATAGCAGGCGGCTCGACATCTGCGAGGCACTACACATCAAAAAGTCAACACCAGCCAATTAATGCACAACTATATTCTACCCACTTCAAAACTCCGAACCAATATAGAAGCATCAAGAGGAAGTATGGGCCAATAGGCCCTTTGCAGTTACTCCATTCTTATGTTCTCATATCCAATTAATACCCATTGTTTCGTGTTCTCTCTTGTGTTTGTCACAAGTTTGTTCACTTCATTAAAAACTGTTGCACCATATCACCTCACCCAAATGCGAGTATCAGAATGACGGATTAGCGTGTTTACAGGTTACAGTTGTGTGAGTAAACTAAAGTCTTTGAAAATGTAATAAGCTATAACGAAATGCGTTCAAGCGTCACGTCAGACTAGAAACAAAAATGAATTTTGGAGAATTGATTTTTCAATTACCATCGACAGTGAAATGAAATATAAGAAATATTGAGAAAATTCGTGTTAGAATTATTAATCTTACTTTTTCGGTTATATTTAACAACATATGTTTACAAGAAATTGCTACCAAAATATACTAATATATATATATATATATATATATATATATATATATATATATATATATATATATATATATATATATATATATATATATATATATATATATATATATATATATATATATATATATATATATATATATATATATATATATATATATTTGTGTGTTCGTGTGTGTGTAATGTTGTGGTGTATATGTGTTTCAAGCCTTGTACCTATGACACATCTGTCAATCTCTTATGTTAAATAAACCGCACATACACAATTTGCTCAAACTACTTATGAAATGCCTGTAAAAAATAATGTCCATGAAACTATTTCTTCTTTTATTTCTGAAGGATAATTAACATCGAGGTCTCAAGCATAGCAGGCAAGAACGTTTTTTAAATAATTTTTTAGTGTTAGAAAATTATTCGTTTTGTGTGACACAAATCAGTTTGGTTATCAATAGGTAAATTATCATATTTAAGTGGTTTTATTGCATTATTATTATTTAACGAATAATGGCAATTATTGCTTCTATCATTTTAATCAGTTCATGCTTTTAAGAATTTTAAGGCGGTGGCATTAGTGAATAAATGTAAAAACAGTTAGAAATAGCAGTAATACAAAGCCTTATGGCAGGCTTATTATTACCCTCCTGTTTAAATAGTAGTTTTTTGTAACTATGTGCACTATAGTACAAATATTGACGTACTAAGCAATTAGATAATAGAATTTTGTACTAATCATGTTATAGAGTCCGAAAACAATGAAGCTAAAAAAATCATAAAGATTCCTAGGCCTAATATAAGACACACATATGTACTATATTAGGCATCGGATATAGTATATTAGGCCAAGTAAGTTTAGGTTAGTTTGTCTTTGGAAAATAACTTTTGGATTTTTTCCGGTTTGTCCAAATTTAATAGTACCGATTTCTACTTTCTAATTGCGTTGTACATCGGTATATGTACTATGGTCCTCATCGTTACAATAATTACTACCAAAGCAAGAGGATGGGCTGTATAATACGACTGATTAATAGTTACGTGATTTAAATTTGTTTTTTTTTCAGTTATTTTACCTCTTACCAACAACAACAAATTGTTGTTTGATGTTAAACCGTTTATGAAAGGCGAGATGGAAGATAATAACAAGGCGTCTTAAAGTTTAGTAATTTTTATATTTTGATTTAGCGGTCGACGCCAATGACGGCTGTTGTACTCCAAACTCATCCTGTTGGCGGTAGGGCAATGCAGAGGATGCAACAGATTTTAATAAAATCCAAGTGGGTGTTAGAAAATGTTACAATATCCGCGCATACTTTATATAACAATTATATATTTTGTACCAATTCTTGCGAGACAGATTAGAAACCTTAATCCTGGTTTTGACTGACGGAACTACCAGTGTTGCCAACAACCAAGTTCTGAGTCCGCAAGGGCTCAGTTGTGCTCAGCACATCTGTCATGCCTCTTAAAAACTAGCAGCCTGAGCTGCCACTTTGGCTCTCCATTGTAAGTGGAAAATAGTCGACGTTATTGAAAACAGGTCTCAATTAAAATAGAGTAAATTATTCATATTTTTACTATTAACAACTTTGTACACGAACCGCGAAAAAAAATTTATATGCTTTCAGTCATAAACATTATTGCCCTCACCCGGAGATTTTTCCTTTGGGAAATGCGTAAGTTATGAGATCCTTTTAAGATTCGTGTATTGACGTAATCATGTTTACCAGGGGCAGCTAAACTTCAAGAAGAGCGACGCCACGAAAAATAAAGAGCTTCACTTTTAATAATGGATAATGAAACAATAGAATGGTTTTCCATATTGATTCGTGGTTCATGTTGTTGCATGACGATAAGGTCTCTTGCAATGTTGACATTTTGCTTCTGAACACTCAACCACTGGTGGTGATCTGTACTTATATTGTCAGTATCAAATACTGCAAGCATCAGTTCAAACAAATAATAATTATCTAATTTGTTACAACTACATTTATTCTTAACGTGCAGCTGCTAGCAAGTCATTGGATGGGTGAAGATGGTAAGCCTATCCCTTCTCTATAGTCTAGACCCTTCGACATCCTCAAGAAGCCAATTAAAAGATCCTTTGTCCCCAACACAGTTGATTTTCATAAAATTGAGAGACTCTTGTTTATTATTAAAATTATCATCACAATTGCTGCTAAAGCATTACATTCATGTGGTGCATCACTGATTGAAGATAGTATTAACTTGATATGAATTCGTTTGTTTACCATTCGTTCTGTGGGCATTTGGACATTCTTGTGAATCTATTTATATACAAATAAATATTATTTCCTCTTTCGTATTGTGATACCGACATTGAAGAAATAATACATTCATATTTGCAATTTGTTTGTATTTCAGTCGCTGGTTACTGAATTACCATAATATTTACTTGTTTTGTATTATAATGTATGAAAACTTTTATGTAATAAACACATGTTCCTTGACGTGTCTCTTACTATTGCTATACCTCTGATGTCAACCTTTCTCCAAGTTGTTTCAATATATGTTTTCTGGAATTATAGTTTACAAATTCTTATTTATACCTAGAATAAAATAAAAAATTGTAATAAAAATTATAATTATAAGCAAGGAATGAAAGTGTATTATAAGGCCTTGAATTATTTGGCCTATAACGATTCGCCTGCAGACATGACGGTAAGATCACTCACAGAATAATGACACAGTCTAATATTTTTGTTTAAGGTTTGTATGTTAAGGGCTTCAAGCACATGATTAGTGGTACTGTCTTTATGATCCTTATTTTAGTATCTTACTTCACACGATGAGTGTCTCCTTCTAATGCTGTCTTTGTGTAGATGTGTTCACTTACAAGTTGAGTGATTGGACCCACTACTCTTGATCTACGGAGGTAGAATATAGTCATAGCTTGAATGACTGTGAGAGAATCCTGCCTTACAGGTATGTTCACACACAGATTGAGTGACAATGTCCTACAATTTCACATATGGGTAAAATTAAACGTTTACACTTGGCAAATCTAAATTAAATTTAATTTCAATGTATTTATTTCATTAATCACGTCTACATATGTTGACTACAGGTTATTGTGGGGCTAGAACTATCTAAGAAATATATATTTCACAGATGTGAAAGATATATTTCTTAGTATAGCTGTGCTCAGTATAGCTGTGTTATAATCAATTGTAAGCTCATTATAGTTGTGTTAGTAGTAGTTCCACAATTGACAGGGCAGAACACTTTTGTTACCACTATAATCATGATGTTAGTGTGGCTCTTATCAGATAAACTATCAAGATATATGTTTTTTCACTCATTTCTTGTGTTTATCCGTGTTTGGCATCAGTGTTTGACAGGTATAACCTAGTTGTGCTTTAGCTCTTTGGCCCCGCCTCTCAACAGATGAATAGAATGTTTTTTTTTTTTAGCTCTGTGTGTGTGTGTGCGTTTAAAACGTGTGTGTGTGTATTTGCTATTTGTATTTGTTTTACGATTGTGTCTGAGTGGGGGTTGAGCTTCAACTCTTTGGCCCCACCTCTCAATAGTCAAACATGTTTAAACGTGTGTGTGCGTGTGCTCACCTAGTTGTGCTTGCTGGGGTTAAGCTTTAGATCTTTGATCCGGCCTGTAAACTGACAGTCAACTGGCAGACGTGTGTGTGTGTGTGTGTGTGCTCTCCTAGTTATGCTTGTGGAGGATGGAGAGGCAGCACCAAAGAGCCAGAGCTCAACCCCACAAGTACAACTAGGTGTGCTTGCACAACTAGGTGACTACACACACACACTTGTACGCCAATTTTATATATATATATATATATATATATATATATATATATATATATATATATATATATATATATATATATATATATATATATATATATATATATATATATATATATATATATATATATATATATATATATATATATATATATATATATATATATATATATATATATATATATATATATATATATATATATATATATATATATATATATATATGTACATGCAGAGCATGCTAATCAGTACAATAAGAGAAAAACTAAGACAAAAGTACAAAACCACAGGCCGTAAGGGCACACAACGAGACACATAAACACGTAACACATTACATAGAACAGTACATTGACATAAACCCAAAAGTAAAGAAAGACATCACCACAGGCCTGATGAACCCACAGCAAACACCGCAAGGGGAGGCAAAACAACACAAGCCACCCATACATGTATTTGTCTGGAAACTTTTTTCTCGGAAACCGGATACAGTACGCCTCCCAGTGCAGCCACTCCGGCAGGATGCTCATCACGACGAAATCAACCTATAAGGGGGGACCCATATTATCTGGAACCTTGGATACAAAGGCATGTACTCAGGGGACCCAAATAGTACCAGGGTGTAGGGGAAGAGGCGCCACCTGCTCCCACATGATGGGCAACCGGTCAGCAGTCAGATCATCAACAGGCTGCAGACCAGCACCAGGCATGGCTCCCGTTGAAGTTGCAACCACACCCCTGGAACGGTGCAGCAACACCATGGCAGACGACGTGCCAGGGGGGCAACACCACAGGGTGTGGGAATTATTACCCACTATATCAATATTTTATCTAAGAAATGTATTATTTCTAGATCATATCTAAATCATTGTCAAAATCATATCAGAATCACTACAGATTCATTATACATCTAGATCCTATAAGACAATGCCACCTATGATCATGTACGACCATAGGGCCCTTGGTTGCCTACACGACTTCGTGCATGATTTCTCAAAGATCTAGAAGCTTCGAGAATGATTTCTTAATTAAAAAACTATTGGAACATCAATCGATTTCCGGTACGGATTAAATCAAATCCTTAATAAGAATCAGAAGTGCTAATAAGTACTACTTATAATCTTTAAATCTTATATCTAATTATATTTTAATCACATCTTATCTCAATCATATGCCTAGACAGTAAAAATAATCAATCAATATTCAATGAAACCTACCATCTCAAGGAAGAGTCTCCGTGGTGTAGTGGTAAGACACTCGCCTGGCGTTCCGCGAGCGCTATGTCATGGGTTCGTATCCTGGCCGGGGAGGATTTACTGGGCGCAATTCCTTAACTGCAGCCTCTGTTTAACGCAACAGTAAAATGTGTACTTGGATGAAAAAACGATTCTTCGCGGCAGGGGATCGTATTCCAGGGACCTGCCCGAAATGCTACGCGTACTAGTGGCTGTACAAGAATGTAACAACTCTTGTATATATCTCAAAAAAAGAGGGGGAGCCAAACTTGGGAGTGAAGGGAGCGCACCACGCCCCGAGGCAGAACGCGTATGTTTACAAAACAGGGAAAACGTGTGATGGTGCCTTGCGAATAATTTTCAGCTTAGGACACCTTATTCAATTATCATTTATCATCAGTGATTACTCTCTAAAACTGGGGGAGTTCCTGAACCATATCTACTAGGAAAAAGTCCTAGTACTTTATCTAAATAAAAGGTAGAGTGGGACACACTCACCCAGTGTGATGCCATCTCCACCTCCACCACCTATTCTAGTCTATTGCAAACGCAATTAAGGGCATAATCAATTAACAACACTTCAAGAACATTATACAGCCAAACTGTGATATATAATATCGTGCCTAAACTCGACAAGAGAGTTAACCAGTCTGATAACTAGTTAAACAGGCACCCGGCATTCAGAGAAGTATATTGAGTTATCTTAGAGTGTTAATTGGCCAATTGCATGCTTGTGTAATTTAATATATGTCCAATAAGTCTGTCTGTCGTTACAGGGTGAGGCAAAGCCTCATATTTCAGTAAGTTTTATTATATTAATATACTAGTGCCTGAATCTCTTCTCATTGTCCAGACCCTTGTGAGTGTCCCTAGTCTGAGAAGAGTTACAGTCGAACATAACTAAAACTCTTCATATAAATTGAATATATCTATATGTATACTTGAATATATAAATTAACAATTGCTTGCTTAGTTACCTTTAATTTATAATATAAGTTTATCTAATTGAATATAATCCTTTGTACAGAGTTAACAGTATTTAGATCACGTATTTAAGGTCATTTGATTACATATTCATATATCTTACGTCTACAATATAAATTGTTGTGTTTATTAGTAAATGAATATTGGCTGTTGTAGTTACTGAGCTAGACCGGACTGTGTACATGATTAAATCCCTGATTTAAACAGAACCAGTGTTCAGTAATAGAACTGAAGTTTTAACTCTTATCCTTGTATTAAAAATACAAGCTGATGTGAGAAACTCTCCTGCAGGTGGATTGTGGATCTTCAATCAACTTCTCCATTCTTCCTAAGAGACCCCCACCTGCCCCTTACAGCCCTCAGTCTGTCATTAGGAAAAAAGGAGCTAGGATTTACGACCCTAGCTAGAGACTTTAGTTAAATTAATTTTGCATAGAGTAAATTCTTAGTATAGTACAAGTTCCTAGTAGTTCTCCTCTCATATCAATCCCGGCAGTTTTTCCCCACACACGGGGCCCCCGGAACAACGTGCACAGAGCCTGGCCCCGGCACAGACCCTCCACCCCCCGGTGGACATCCTTCTTTAAGACCACCATAAGGCCTCGGCTTGCACAGAGTGGGAACACACAGTGAGAACACCCAGTGGGAACACCCAGTGGGAACACCCAGTGAGAACATACAGTGGGAACACCCAGTGAGAACACCCAGTGGGAACACCCAGTGGGAACACACAGTGAGAACACCCAGTGGGAACACCCAGTGAGAACACCCAGTGGGAACAAGCAGTGAGAACACCCAGTGGGAACACCCAGTGAGAACACACAGTGGGAACACCCAATGAGAACACCCAGTGGGAACACCCAGTGAGAACACCCAGTGGGAACACCCAGTGAGAACACACAGTGGGAACACCCAGTGAGAACACCCAGTGGGAACACCCAGTGAGAACACCCAGTGGGAACACCCAGTGGGAACACCCAGTGGGAACACCCAGTGAGAACACACAGTGGGAACACCCAGTGAAAACATACAGTGGGAACACCCAGTGAGAACACCCAGTGGGAACACCCAGTGAGAACACCCAGTGGGAACACCCAGTGAGAACATACAGTGGGAACACCCAGTGAGAACACCCAGTGGGAACGCCCAGTGAGAACACCCAGTGGGAACACCCAGTGAGAACACCCAGTGGGAACACCCAGTGAGAACACACAGTGGGAACACCCAGTGAGAACACACAGTGAGAACACCCAGTGAGAACACACAGTGGGAACACCCAGTGAGAACACACAGTGAGAACACCCAGTGAGAACACACAGTGGGAACACCCAGTGAGAACATACAGTGGGAACACCCAGTGAGAACACCCAGTGGGAACACCCAGTGAGAACACCCAGTGGGAACACCCAGTGAGAACACCCAGTGGGAACACCCAGTGAGAACACACAGTGGGAACACCCAGTGAGAACACACAGTGAGAACACCCAGTGAGAACACACAGTGGGAACACCCAGTGAGAACACACAGTGAGAACACCCAGTGAGAACACACAGTGGGAACACCCAGTGAGAACACCCAGTGAGAACACACAGTGAGAACACACAGTGAGAACACACAGTGGGAACACACAGTGGGAACACACAGTGAGAACACACAGTGGGAACACCCAGTGAGAACACACAGTGAGAACACCCAAATGAGAACACCCAGTGGGAACACCCAGTGAGAACACCCAGTGAGAACACACAGTGGGAACACCCAGTGAGAACACACAGTGGGAACACCCAGTGAGAACACCCAGTGGGAACACCCAGTGAGAACACCCAGTGGGAACACCCAGTGAGAACACGCAGTGGGAACACCCAGTGAGAACACACAGTGGGAACACCCAGTGAGAACACCCAGTGAGAACACACAGTGGGAACACACAGTGGGAACACCCAGTGAGAACACCCAGTGAGAACACACCGTGGGAACACACAGTGGGAACACACAGTGGGAACACCCAGTGAGAACACACAGTGAGAACACAAAGTGGGAACACCCAGTGAGAACACCCAGTGAGAACACACAGTGAGAACACCCAGTGAGAACACACAGTGGGAACACACAGTGGGAACACACAGTGAGAACACACAGTGGGAACACCCAGTGAGAACACACAGTGGGAACACACAGTGGGAACACACAGTGGGAACACACAGTGGGAACACCCAGTGAGAACACCCAGTGAGAACACACAGTGGGAACACCCAGTGAGAACACACAGTGGGAACACCCAGTGGGAACACACAGTGAGAACACCCAGTGAGAACACCCAGTGAGAACACACAGTGAGAACACCCAGTGAGAACACACAGTGAGAACACCCAGTGAGAACACACAGTGGGAACACACAGTGAGAACACCCAGTGAGAACACACAGTGGGAACACCCAGTGAGAACACCCAGTGAGAACACACAGTGAGAACACACAATGAGAACACACAGTGAGAACACACAGTGGGAACACACAGTGAGAACACCCAGTGAGAACACACAGTGAGAACACCCAGTGAGAACACACAGTGAGAACACCCAGTGAGAGCACACAGTGGGAACACACAGTGAGAACACCCAGTGAGAACACACAGTGGGAACACACAGTGGGAACACACAGTGGGAACACACAGTGGGAACACAGTGGGAACACCCAGTGAGAACACACAGTGAGAACACACAGTGAGAACACACAGTGGGAACACCCAGTGAGAACACCCAGTGAGAACACCCAGTGAGAACACACAGTGAGAACACCCAGTGAGAACACAAAGTGAGAACACACAGTGGGAACACACAGTGGGAACACACAGTGAGAACACACAGTGGGAACACCCAGTGAGAACACACAGTGGGAACACACAGTGGGAACACACAGTGGGAACACACAGTGGGAACACCCAGTGAGAACACACAGTGGGAACACCCAGTGAGAACACCCAGTGAGAACACACAGTGAGAACACCCAGTGAGAACACATAGTGGGAACACACAGTGGGAACACCCAGTGAGAACACACAGTGAGAACACACAGTGGGAACACACAGTGAGAACACCCAGTGAGAACACACAGTGAGAACACCCAGTGAGAACACATAGTGGGAACACACAGTGGGAACACCCAGTGAGAACACACAGTGAGAACACACAGTGAGAACACACAGTGAGAACACCCAGTGAGAACACACAATGGGAACACCCAGTGAGAACACACAGTGGGAACACACAGTGGGAACACACAGTGGGAACACACAGTGAGAACACACAGTGGGAACACACAGTGGGAACACACAGTGGGAACACCCAGTGAGAACACCCAGTGAGAACACACAGTGAGAACACACAGTGAGAACACCCAGTGAGAACACACAGTGGGAACACACAGTGAGAACACCCAGTGAGAACACACAGTGGGAACACACAGTGAGAACACCCAGTGAGAACACACAGTGGGAACACACAGTGAGAACACACAGTGAGAACACCCAGTGAGAACACACAGTGAGAACACACAGTGAGAACACCCAGTGAGAACACACAGTGGGAACACCCAGTGAGAACACCCAGTGAGAACACACAGTGGGAACACACAGTGAGAACACCCAGTGAGAACACACAGTGGGAACACACAGTGAGAACACCCAGTGAGAACACACAGTGAGAACACCCAGTGAGAACACACAGTGAGAACACCCAGTGAGAACACACAGTGGGAACACACAGTGAGAACACACAGTGGGAACACACAGTGGGAACACACAGTGAGAACACACAGTGGGAACACACAGTGGGAACACACAGTGGGAACACACAGTGGGAACACCCAGTGAGAACACCCAGTGAGAACACACAGTGAGAACACACAGTGAGAACACCCAGTGAGAACACACAGTGGGAACACACAGTGGGAACACACAGTGGGAGTAATGTAAATTCAACCTCGAAATAACGTCGAAAATGTCAAAATAACATTGGCAATTACCTGAGGGCCACTAACACTCTAGTGACCTCGACGAGGGCAGGAAGCCGGCGGCTTGTCAAATGGTCCTCCTACACCCCCCTCCCCCCCTATCATTTCACCTGATGATAATGTCGAATTAACATTGAAAACATTGAATTAACGTCGTTAAACTAGCAATACAATGTGTTAACGAGGGTTTCCTGGCTTAAGCCTCATAGGACGTTAATTATAGAGATCCATAAGCTAACATAACATTATTATTTGTGAGTTGAGAAATAAATAAATGATCCATTAACATGTTTTTTCTTTTCTGTTCAAGGAGATTAATATATTTTGTGTTCATTATTGCGCAATAAATGTCCCATTAATGTACTCTATAATTTAATAACTCAAAATTCTGCCCGTAATTTATGGTTTTATAAAATATATAAATATTTGACCTGTTAAATAACCACTGTAATTTATTCCTCTGCATTTTAGTAAATAAAATATAAATATTAAATAATTAAATTTGAAACAAATAGTTACCCATATATAGTAAGTCGTTTTCTTTATTGAAAAATAAATTCGTTTTCTTTGGTGTGAGCTTTTCCAAATAATTTTCCTGAGGACCACCGTCTGTGGCGGCTTCATTTTTATTATTATTTTTATTTATTTATATATACAAGAGTTCAGACATTCTTGTACAGTCACTACCACGCATAGCGTTTCTGGCAGGTCCTTAATTCTAATTTTGCCATAACAGCCAACCATTTGAAATAATTAATTTTCAATCCGACGTGTAGAATGATTTCGAATTATTAACTTGTGCCGATTTCCAATAGATTCTTAAAAGCTTTAGACTATGTATGTGTCTTATTAACAAATGTTCACTACTCAGGCCAATGTCGAACACCAAAACTAAATCCTATCAACATGGCTGTCATATAGCTGTCAATGTAATCAATCAGAGTTTTAATATACCAATGTGCTTTAATATACTTACTAATCTCTCTCATCTCATTTTTTTTCTTGGACTGTATTTGTAATCATTTTATTAATTGTGCTAGAATTTACCTACTTAAAATTATCTGTTAAACTAAGGACCTGCCCGAAACGCTGCGCGTACTAGTGGCTTAACAAGATTGTAAATACTATGCTATGTATTCTCACAAACCCAATGTACCTTCTTGTATATAAATAAATAAAATATACCTTTTTCTATTTTATTATGTTAATATTCATAATATAATTCCAGAGCAACACTGGTGTATGACCCGTTGTTAGGGTGGTGTTGGGTGTAGTAACCTGTGGAGGGTTACTAAGGCCATCACCGTAGCTCACCGTTGTGACCTCCCTCTCTCTCTCTCTCTCTCTCTCTCTCTCTCTCTCTCTCTCTCTCTCTCTCTCTCTCTCTCTCTCTCTCTCTCTCTCTCTCTCTCTCTCTCTCTCTCTCTCTCTCTCTCTCTCTCTCTCTCTCTCTGTCTCTCTCTCTCTCTCTCTCTCTCTCTCTCTCTCTATCTCTCTCTCTCTCTCTCTCTCTCTCTCTCTCTCTCTCTCTGTCTCTCTGTCTCTCTCTCTCTCTCTCTCTCTCTCTCTCTCTCTCTCTCTCTCTCTCTCTCTCTGTCTCTCTCTCTCTGTCTCTCTCTCTCTCTCTCTCTCTCTCTCTCTCTCTCTCTCTCTCTCTCTCTCTCTCTCTCTCTCTCTCTCTCTCTCTCTCTCTCTCTCTCTCTCTCTCTCTCTCTCTCTCTCTCTCTCTCTCTCTCTCTCTCTCTCTCTCTCTCTCTCTCTCTCTCTCTCTCTCTCTCTCTCTCTCTCTCTCTCTCTCTCTCTCTCTCTCTCTCTCTCTCTCTCTCTCTCTCTCTCTCTCTCTCTCTCTCTCTCTCTCTCTCTCTCTCTCTCTCTCTCTCTCTCTCTCTCTCTCTCTCTCTCTCTCTCTCTCTCTCTCTCTCTCTCTCTCTCTCTCTCTCTCTCTCTCTCTCTCTCTCTCTCTCTCTCTCTCTCTGTCTCTCTCTGTCTCTCTCTGTCTCTCTCTGTCTCTCTCTCTCTCTCTCTGTCTCTCTCTGTCTCTCTCTCTCTCTCTCTCTCTCTCTCTCTCTCTCTCTCTCTCTCTCTATCTCTCTCTCTCTCTCTCTCTCTCTCTCTCTCTCTCTCTCTCTCTCTCTCTCTCTCTCTCTCTCTCTCTCTCTCTCTCTCTGTCTCTCTCTGTCTCTCTCTGTCTCTCTCTGTCTCTCTCTGTCTCTCTCTGTCTCTCTCTCTCTCTCTCTGTCTCTCTCTGTCTCTCTCTCTCTCTCTCTCTCTCTCTCTCTCTCTCTCTCTCTCTCTCTCTCTCTCTCTCTCTCTCTCTCTCTCTCTCTCTATCTCTCTCTCTGTCTCTCTCTCTCTCTCTCTGTCTCTCTCTCTCTCTCTCTGTCTCTCTCTGTCTCTCTCTGTCTCTCTCTGTCTCTCTCTCTCTCTCTGTCTCTCTCTCTCTCTCTCTGTCTCTCTCTCTCTCTCTCTGTCTCTCTCTGTCTCTCTCTGTCTCTCTCTCTGTCTCTCTCTCTCTGTCTCTCTCTCTCTCTCTCTCTCTCTCTCTCTCTCTCTCTCTCTCTCTCTCTCTCTCTCTCTCTCTCTCTCTGTCTCTCTCTCCTGAACATCAAGCAAGTGTGATGTTGGGCTTCAGGATGTAACACTGTAAAAGTGTTTGGGTAGGTTATTTAAAATATATATAGAGTACATGAGTCACAGACAAGGATCTGAGAGGCGCCAGTTGTCTGCCTGAGATCTCACACCTCAAAGCGTTAATGACCTCAAGTGACCTGAGGTCAGATCATGAGAATTTCAACTTGCTTCCGCTAAGCTCTTAATTGTAGTTGGTAGCCTTCAAACAAGCCGACGTTTAAGGAGTGGCTGGTAGTGCCGGAGGCTATCTATTTGTGGGCGGAGTTAGCTACTAGGTTCCCCAATATAAACTCGGAGAGCTATCCAGAAAGGGGATTAACAGACAGAACAGCAGACGAGAGCAGAGACGTCCCTATCAGGGAGGCTGTCGGCCGGCAAGGGCGGGAGTCTCTGTCAACTACAGACCACCCCCCCCCCTCTCATTCAACTTAGACTCAGTCCTCGGTGAGTGAACATTAAGGTGACTTGGTCGTGTTTACATATGTTGTGTGATGATCAGGGGCAGTCAAGTTGTAGGGTTCTCGAATTCTTGTGGCCCTGACATCCAGGTAGGTACTGGTCTTGTACAGCATGCTAGTGGGGACTAGTGTGTCAGTTGACTCACGTCTAGGGACGCCTGGCGTTTGAAGTCTGGTCACAGGGGTGACAACAGTTTGGGAGTTGTTTACCGGCGGAGAAGCTAGGGAAACACTCTGGGTCACGTAGGTGGCTGTAGGTTAAGGGTGGGAGTAATGGTTAATTATGTACTTAAGATTAGGAACGGTACAGTTAAGTTTAGGCTAGTGTTTTGTCTATTAGTGTTGATTTTTTTTTGTGACAAGTTAAAAGTAGTGATGACCTTATTCTCTCTTCTCTAACTTTACTCTGTTACTGTTTTATGTTCCACCAAGTCAATATCATTCAGAGTTAATTGAATTATTAAAAATTGAAGTGTGGTTGTTGCCAGGAGGAGAGCGGTATGATAGGACTGTGTAACCCTATACAAACGACAGGGTCACACAAACATCTTGGGAACACGTATTGTCGCCTTTCTGTTCATTTCACAGGTGGGAGCCAGAAGAGAGGAGAGACGCACATACAGAAGAGGGAGACGGCTGCCGTGTACCACACTCACGGCTGTTCCTCACCACCACGACGACCAGCCCCTACCTGGATGTCAGGGCCACCACCACCACCACCACCCCAGGTCGTTCTGCAGACGACCCCAGACGACCCAGTAATGATGGAAGAGGAGCAACAACGACTCCAGTCTGTCCACCAACATCGGTCTACCCAGGATGGACCCCAGGACGGACAGACCCCAATGGACCCCAGGTCGCTTGTCAAAGACCCATGGGAGGAGGAAGAGAGAAGAAAGAAGAAAGAAGAGAAAGAAGAAAGAGAGAAGGAGAAGAAGAGAGAGAAGAGAAGAAAAGAGAAGAGAGAAGAAAGAAGAAGATAAGCCAAGCTGAGACACGATACCTAGTGTCCCTTGCTGGTGTCAGCATTATTGCATGGAGCGTAATTGCAAGACAGGATCGTTTGCCTTGACTGGCCGCCCCTCCTACAAGCATGTTGCTCTGTGGAGTGATTCTTCCTGTGTCATGCGGACTTGATGTGGCTGTCAGAAGTAGCTCTCTGAAGGAGGCGTGCTGGAGCAACAGGGAGGAAGAAGAGTAGGATGGGATTTCTACTGTTGGCAACTATATGAAGGTCTCGAAAACTTGTAGTCCCTATAGCTGTGAAGAACCCCAATATACGTCTCTCATGGTGACTGACGTAGGGCCAATTACAGATCAGCTGGGACAACCGAATTCCACGGTCCTGTGCACAGTTCAAGTAGTAACGGCTTTCGGGTTGACCAAGTGTTGTTGTGCGTTAACGACGGGGAGAAGCGACGGAGGCAGTTGTGTTGAAGAAATGTGGTACAGGATTATCTACAAGACCAAGCAGTGACGTCGCCCAGCCAGAGACAATGGACGTCTGTCTATATATTTCATTTTTTAGAGTAGGATGTTGTATATTTGTTTAGCTAGGATGTATTTTTTTTTCGTTAATAAAGTTGTTGCACACAGCTAGCTTGCTTTAGCAGTGTTGCAAAAACTTTATTTCGGGGAGAAGGGGAGATGTAACACTGTAAAAGTGTTTGGGTTAGGTTATTTAAAATATATATAGAGTACATGAGTCACAGACAAGGATCTGAGAGGCGCCAGTTGTCTGCCTGAGATCTCACACCTCAAAGCGTTAATGACCTCAAGTGACCTGAGGTCAGATCATGAGAATTTCACCTTGCTTCCGCTAAGCTCTTAATTGTAGTCTGGTAGCCTTCAAACAAGCCGACGTTTAAGGAGTGGCTTGGTAGTGCCGGAGGCTATCTATTTGTGGGCGGAGTTAGCTACTAGGTTCCCCAATATAAACTCGGAGAGCTATCCAGAAAGGGGATTAACAGACAGAACAGCAGACGAGAGCAGAGACGTCCCTATCAGGGAGGCTGTCGGCCGGCAAGGGCGGGAGTCTCTGTCAACTACAGACCCCCCCCCCCCTCTCTATTCAACTTAGACTCAGTCCTCGGTGAGTGAACATTAAGGTGACTTGGTCGTGTTTACATATGTTGTGTGATGATCAGGGGCAGTCAAGTTGTAGGGTTCTCGAATTCTTGGATAATGACTCTCTTTAACATTTTAATTGAATTGCTACATTATGATACTTCATGTGAAATATAATTATGAATTTATTATTTAAATTGTGTTTAACTTTGTTCCCTAGAGCTTTGAGTTGAGGTGAGAAAGCCTCGGTGGTTACTAGATTCAAGATATTAATGAGTACTTGTTTGGAGTTGATACATGGTACAGAGGGAACATACTAATAATGAACTCATGATAACATCCTTGGAGAATTTTGTGATACAGGCAAGTTCCATTCCTTGTCTTGTATGTAATGATCATGAATGGATGGTGGCAGCATTTCGTCTTCTACTATCTACTCTTCTACTTCTACTATCTACTCTTCTCCTTCTACCTATCTACACCTCTCCCTCCACCCTTCTCTAAACTCTCACTTTCAACTAATGACCCTCCTTGCCCCTCCCACCTCTCTCCCTCTCACCCCAAACCCTCACTAATTACTTCACTATTCATTTCTTTCCTTTCGTTTTCTCTTATACGTTTGTGGCAATGATTCTGTATTCTAGAGTTCTCTCTAGAGTTTCGGGTAGCTGATCCAGTTACGGCGCCTTGTAGTCTTAGCACCTAGGTAGTCTAATACCTAGGTTACAAGGTGTTGAACCAGAGAGGTTGCCTTAGGAACTCTGGAGGGTGCTCTAGAATAGTTAGCTAACTGGGGACGGGATAACGGACTAGAGAGAGTTGTTTCCCCCGGCCTCGTTAGATAACTGGGGGGTGGAATAATGGACAAGATAGAGCCATTTCCCCCACCCCCCGTTACAAGGCCAAGCAACCTCTGGAGGGACATAATTCATTGTGTCGGGACAGGAAGCCAGAGTGTATCCATACACGTTTGGCTTTTATCGAGCTAGTACATAAAGTGTCTGAAGCCACTAATACGCACAGCTTTTCTGGCAAGGTGGGGAAAAAAACTTAGACTAAAACTTAATACTAATTGAGATCAAAAGCATAAATTGAATTTAAAAAAGGAAAACAAATAAAGAGAATGATAAGAATTTCATGATGGATAGAACAACAGGAGGAATTTTAACTAAAACAAATGATTACAATTTTCTTTAAGTTAATACATGGCGGATATCAGCAGTTAAAGAATTTAATCAATAATGTTTTAAAATAGCAAGATATAGGATGACATTTAGGAGATAAGGTTACATGGAGTTTATTAGGTACTTGTGAGTTTTGCTCTTCAACTGGTTGAGAGAGGTACTGCCTTTGACATGATTACAGTCACAGTCTCCGTGGTGTAGTGGTAAGACACTCGCCTGGCGTTCCGCGAGCGCTATGTCATGGGTTCGTATCCTGGCCGGGGAGGATTTACTGGGCGCAATTCCTTAACTGTAGCCTCTGTTTAACGCAACAGTAAAATGTGTACTTGGATGAAAAAACGATTCTTCGCGGCAGGGGGTCGTATTCCAGGGACCGTAGGATTAAGGACTTGCCCGAAACGCTACGCGTACTAGTGGCTGTACAAGCATGTAACTCTTGTATTAGGAAGGTCATTCCATATTTTGGGTCCCTTGAGTTGTAGAGTATTTCTAGTTTAGTTAAGTCGTACTCTTGGAATATCAAATAGGTATTTGTTTCTGGTGTGGTGCTCATGGGTTCTGTTACAACCTTTTAGGAAGCTTTTATTCTAGGAAACTAGGATTCTAGGACACATTCTGACTATTAGTATCGATGTGGTGTGTGTTAAGAGTTTCTCTGCTTGTCTTGCTCTCATTTCCGAGTGTGTGTTGATATACTGCACGACACAATGACTGCATACTGCACGACACAATGACTTCATACTACACGACACAATGACTTCATACTACACGACACAATGACTTCATACTGCACGACACAATGACTGCATACTACATGACACAATGACTGCATACTGCACGACACAATGACTACATACTACACGACACAATGACTTCATACTGCACGACACAATGACTTCATACTGCACGACACAATGACTTCATACTGCACGACACAATGACTTCATACTACACGACACAATGACTTCATACTACACGACACAATGACTTCATACTGCACGACACAATGACTTCATACTACACGACACAATGACTTCATACTACACGACACAATGACTTCATACTGCACGACACAATGACTTCATACTACACGACACAATGACTTCATACTGCACGACATAATGACTTCATACTACACGACACAATGACTTCATACTACACGACACAATGACTTCATACTACACGACACAATACCTATTTAAGCAAGTTACATTGTTAAGACTTACCAGTGTAATAAGCCTTACCGCATTTACTGCGGAGATCAGTCTTACAACATTCTAGTTATATTACCAATTCGACATTTGTATTGATATGCACTCAACTAGTATAGTACATGTATACACATTTAAAGAACGTGTGTATGAATGTATTAAAGCCGAGATGTGTCTGTTGTATATGTCGTGGTTTTTTGGGGAAGGGTTATAAATATTGTCGGACTTTATAAACACAATAACTTACCTTCTTCTTCCTCTCGAAACACTGCCTCTTTGGCTTCATTTTAGACTCATTGTGTCTTCCCGAGCACAACAAATCAGTTGTATTTTGCTGTATTACTGTATTCTGCTGCATCCTTGCATCACATGCTTTCACATGAGCAGCCCGTCCTCTAAACAATGACCCAAAAGTGATTCCATGCACCCACCAAACCCCCTGTTTATGAATGAAAAACAGTTTACACACGACTCACAACTGCTGACGTTCGAACACTTCCGGAACAAGTGCTTCAGTGACGAATTTTGTTCGAATCACAACGCTATAAATGCTTCACCCACGTACTACAAATACAAATAATCGCCAACAGAACCTAAACACCTAACCTAACCTATGCCTATATATGCACAATATGCTAATATATTATAATATTAATTTATATTTGAGAAAATTCCCGTTTTGAATAAACAGCATGTTAAAATTTATGAATGCGTCTGTGGGGTCGACCGCTGGATGTAATGGACTTGAGTCGAGGACGGGTTGTGCATCCAGCGGTCCGTACCCACAGACGCATTCATGCAATTTTAACATGTGTTCATTATACATGCATTCTAAAATATTAAATGATATTATAATATTTTTCAATTGTTCATATATAAGCAAAGGTGAAGGGGAGTCTTAAATTTTAGTTTCTGTAAAAGAGAGTCGGGTATGTTCCTCTAAAGCAAACCTTCTCCTTCCCCTCGCAACCCGTCCTCGACTCAAGTCCATTACATCCAGCGGTCGACCCCACAGACGCATTCATCAATTTTAACATGCTGTTCATTCAAAACGGAAATTTTCTCAGATATAAATTAATATTATAATATATTAGCATATTGTGCATATATAGGCATAGGTTAGGTTAGGTTAGGTGTTTAGGTTCTGTTGGCGATTATTTGTATTTGTAGTACGTGGGTGAAGCATTTACAGCGTTGTGGTTCGAACAAAATTCGTCAGTGAAGCACTTGTTCCGGAAGTGTTCGAACGTCAGCAGTTGTGAGTCGTGTGTAAACCGCTTTTCATTCATAAACAGCTGGGGGTTTGGCGGGTGCATGGAATCACTTTTGGATCTTTGTTTGGAGGACGGGCTGCCTCACATGCTTCACCCACGTACTACAAATACAAATAATCGCCAACAGAACCTAAACACCTAACCTAACCGATGCCTATATATGCACAATATGCTAATATATTATAATATTAATTTATATTTGAAAAAATTCCCGTTTTGAATGAACAGCATGTTAAAATTTATGAATGCATCTGTGGGGTCGACCGCTGGATGGAATGGACTTGAGTCGAGGACGGGTATACATCACTATGAATACGCCCTATGTGCATTACTATGTATGCAAACAGTCTACATGCATCTCTATGTATAAGCACAGTGTGTATGGCAGGGGTGAGCGTGTCACGCTTGGCAGGGTGAGGCAGGAGACAGTTTGGCCTGAATCAAAGGGTCGTTAACCCGCTGTTAACTGCCTTTATGGAGGGGAAAATTTTTATCACGCGCTAAATTAACTTCCACTTGGTCCAAACTTAGACGCGTTCCAGCCCGTCACAGCCCGTCTGCCAGCTGTGGTTCCCTGCGTCACAGCCCGTCTGCCAGCTGTGGTTCCCTGCGTCACAGCCCGTCTGCCAGCTGTGGTTCCCTGCGTCACAGTCCGTCTGCCAGCTGTGGTTCCCTCCGTCACAGCCCGTCTGCCAGCTGTGGTTCCCTCCGTCACAGCCCGTCTGTCAGCTGTGGTTCCCTCCGTCACAGCCCGTCTGCCAGCTGTGGTTCCCTCCGTCACAGTCTGTCTGCCAGCTGTGGTTCCCTACGTCACAGTCTGTCTGCCAGCTGTGGTTCCCTGCGTCACAGCCCGTCTGCCAGCTGTGGTTCCCTGCGTCACAGCCCGTCTGCCAGCTGTGGTTCCCTGCGTCACAGCCCGTCTGCCAGCTGTGGTTCCCTCCGTCACAGCCCGTCTGCCAGCTGTGGTTCCTTCCGTCACAGTCCGTCTGCCAGCTGTGGTTCCCTGCGTCACAGTCTGTCTGCCATCTGTGGGTCCCTCCGTCACAGTCCGTCTGCCAGCTGTGGTTCCCTGTGTCACAGCCCGTCTGCCAGCTGTGGTTCCCTCCGTCACAGTCCGTCTGCCAGCTGTGGTTCCCTCCGTCACAGTCCGTCTGCCAGCTGTGGTTCCCTCCGTCACAGTCTGTCTGCCAGCTGTGGTTCCCTCCGTCACAGTCTGTCTGCAGCTGTGGTTCCCTCCGTCACAGCCTGTCTGTCAGCTGTGGTTCCCAACGTCACAGTCCGTCTGCCAGCTGTGGTTCCCTCCGTCACAGTCCGTCTGCCAGCTGTGGTTCCCTCCGTCACAGTCCGTCTGCCAGCTGTGGTTCCCTCCGTCACAGTCTGTCTGTCAGCTGTGGTTCCCTCCGTCACAGTCTGTCTGCCAGCTGTGTTTCCCTCCGTCTGCCAGTTGTGGTTCCCTCCGTCACAGCCGTCTGCCAGCTGTGGTTCCCTCCGTCACAGTCCGTCTGCCAGCTGTGGTTCCCTCCGTCACAGTCCGTCTGCCAGCTGTGGTTCCCTCCGTCTGCCAGCTGTGGTTCCCTCCGTCACAGTCTGTCTGTCAGCTGTGGTTCCCTCCGTCACAGCCCGTCTGCCACCTGTGGTTACCTCCGTCACAGTCCGTCTGCCAGCTGTGGTTCCCTCCGTCTGCCAGCTGTGGTTCCCTCCGTCACAGTCCGTCTGCCAGCTGTGGTTCCCTGCGTCACAGTCCGTCTGCCAGCTGTGGTTCCCTCCGTCACAGTCCGTCTGCCAGCTGTGGTTCCCTCCGTCACAGTCCGTCTGCCAGCTGTGGTTCCCTCCGTCACAGTCTGTCTGCCAGCTGTGGTTCCCTCCGTCACAGTCCGTCTGCCAGCAGTGGTTCCCTCCGTCACAGTCCGTCTGCCAGCTGTGGTTCCCTCCGTCACAGTCTGTCTGCCAGATGTGGTTCCCTGCGTCACAGTCCGTCTGCCAGTTGTGGTTCCCTCCGTCACAGTCCGTCTGCCAGCTGTGGTTCCCTCCGTCACAGTCCGTCTGCCAGCTGTGGTTCCCTCCGTCACAGTCCGTCTGTCAGCTGTGGTTCCCTCCGTCACAGTCCGTCTGTCAGCTGTGGTTCCCTCCGTCACAGTCCGTCTGCCAGCTGTGGTTCCCTCCGTCACAGTCCGTCTGCCAGCTGTGGTTCCCTCCGTCACAGTCCGTCTGTCAGCTGTGGTTCCCTCCGTCTGCCAGCTGTGGTTCCCTCCGTCACAGCCCGTCTGTCAGCTGTGGTTCCCTCCGTCACAGTCCGTCTGCCAGTTGTGGTTCCCTCCGTCACAGTCTGTCTGCCAGCTGTGGTTCCCTCCGTCACAGTCTGTCTGCCAGTTGTGGTTCCCTCCGTCACAGCCCGTCTGCCAGCTGTGGTTCCCTCCGTCACAGTCCGTCTGCCAGTTGTGGTTCCCTCCGTCACAGTCCGTCTGCCAGTTGTGGTTCCCTCCGTCACAGCCCGTCTGCCAGCTGTGGTTCCCTCCGTCACAGTCCGTCTGCCAGCTGTGGTTCCCTGCGTCACAGTCCGTCTGCCAGTTGTGGTTCCCTCCGTCACAGTCCGTCTGCCAGCTGTGGTTCCCTCCGTCACAGTCCGTCTGCCAGCTGTGGGTCCCTCCGTCACAGTCTGTCTGCCAGTTGTGGTTCCCTGCGTCACAGCCCGTCTGCCAGCTGTGGTTCCCTCCGTCACAGTCCGTCTGCCAGCTGTGGTTCCCTCCGTCACAGTCTGTCTGCCAGCTGTGGTTCCCTCCGTCTGCCAGTTGTGGTTCCCTCCGTCACAGCCCGTCTGCCAGCTGTGGTTCCCTCCGTCACAGTCCGTCTGCCAGCTGTGGTTCCCTCCGTCACAGCCGTCTGCCAGCTGTGGTTCCCTCCGTCACAATCCGTCTGCCAGCTGTGGTTCCCTCCGTCTGCCAGTTGTGGTTCCCTCCGTCACAGCCCGTCTGCCAGCTGTGGTTCCCTCCGTCACAGTCCGTCTGCCAGCTGTGGTTCCCTGCGTCACAGTCCGTCTGCCAGCTGTGGTTCCCTCCGTCACAGTCCGTCTGCCAGCTGCGGTTCCCTCCGTCACAGTCCGTCTGCCAGCTGTGGTTCCCTCCGTCACAGCCCGTCTGCCAGCTGTGGTTCCCTCCGTCACAGTCCGTCTGCCAGTTGTGGTTCCCTCCGTCACAGTCCGTCTGCCAGCTGTGGTTCCCTCCGTCACAGCCCGTCTGCCAGCTGTGGTTCCCTCCGTCACAGCCCGTCTGCCAGCTGTGGTTCCTTCCGTCACAGTCCGTCTGCCAGCTGTGGTTCCCTGCGTCACAGTCTGTCTGCCAGCTGTGGTTCCCTCCGTCACAGTCCGTCTGCCAGCTGTGGTTCCCTGTGTCACAGCCCGTCTGCCAGCTGTGGTTCCCTCCGTCACAGTCCGTCTGCCAGCTGTGGTTCCCTCCGTCACAGTCCGTCTGCCAGCTGTGGTTCCCTCCGTCACAGTCTGTCTGCCAGCTGTGGTTCCCTCCGTCACAGTCTGTCTGCCAGCTGTGGTTCCCTCCGTCACAGCCTGTCTGTCAGCTGTGGTTCCCAACGTCACAGTCCGTCTGCCAGCTGTGGTTCCCTCCGTCACAGTCCGTCTGCCAGCTGTGGTTCCCTCCGTCACAGTCCGTCTGCCAGCTGTGGTTCCCTCCGTCACAGTCTGTCTGCCAGCTGTGGTTCCCTCCGTCTGCCAGTTGTGGTTCCCTCCGTCACAGCCCGTCTGCCAGCTGTGGTTCCCTCCGTCACAGTCCGTCTGCCAGCTGTGGTTCCCTCCGTCACAGTCCGTCTGCCAGCTGTGGTTCCCTCCGTCTGCCAGCTGTGGTTCCCTCCGTCACAGTCTGTCTGTCAGCTGTGGTTCCCTCCGTCACAGCCCGTCTGCCACCTGTGGTTACCTCCGTCACAGTCCGTCTGCCAGCTGTGGTTCCCTCCGTCTGCCAGCTGTGGTTCCCTCCGTCACAGTCCGTCTGCCAGTTGTGGTTCCCTCCGTCACAGTCCGTCTGCCAGCTGTGGTTCCCTCCGTCACAGTCCGTCTGCCAGCTGTGGTTCCCTCCGTCACAGTCCGTCTGCCAGCTGTGGTTCCCTGCGTCACAGTCTGTCTGCCAGCTGTGGTTCCCTCCGTCACAGTCCGTCTGCCAGCAGTGGTTCCCTCCGTCACAGTCCGTCTGCCAGCTGTGGTTCCCTCCGTCACAGTCTGTCTGCCAGTTGTGGTTCCCTGCGTCACAGTCCGTCTGCCAGTTGTGGTTCCCTCCGTCACAGTCCGTCTGCCAGCTGTGGTTCCCTCCGTCACAGTCCGTCTGCCAGCTGTGGTTCCCTCCGTCACAGTCCGTCTGTCAGCTGTGGTTCCCTCCGTCACAGTCCGTCTGTCAGCTGTGGTTCCCTCCGTCACAGTCCGTCTGCCAGCTGTGGTTCCCTCCGTCACAGTCCGTCTGTCAGCTGTGGTTCCCTCCGTCACAGTCCGTCTGTCAGCTGTGGTTCCCTCCGTCTGCCAGCTGTGGTTCCCTCCGTCACAGTCCGTCTGTCAGCTGTGGTTCCCTCCGTCACAGTCCGTCTGCCAGCTGTGGTTCCCTCCGTCACAGTCTGTCTGCCAGCTGTGGTTCCCTCCGTCACAGTCTGTCTGCCAGTTGTGGTTCCCTCCGTCACAGCCCGTCTGCCAGCTGTGGTTCCCTCCGTCACAGTCCGTCTGCCAGTTGTGGTTCCCTCCGTCACAGTCCGTCTGCCAGTTGTGGTTCCCTCCGTCACAGCCCGTCTGCCAGCTGTGGTTCCCTCCGTCACAGTCCGTCTGCCAGCTGTGGTTCCCTGCGTCACAGTCCGTCTGCCAGTTGTGGTTCCCTCCGTCACAGTCCGTCTGCCAGCTGTGGTTCCCTCCGTCACAGTCCGTCTGCCAGCTGTGGTTCCCTCCGTCACAGTCTGTCTGCCAGTTGTGGTTCCCTGCGTCACAGCCCGTCTGCCAGCTGTGGTTCCCTCCGTCACAGTCCGTCTGCCAGCTGTGGTTCCCTCCGTCACAGTCTGTCTGCCAGCTGTGGTTCCCTCCGTCTGCCAGTTGTGGTTCCCTCCGTCACAGCCCGTCTGCCAGCTGTGGTTCCCTCCGTCACAGTCCGTCTGCCAGCTGTGGTTCCCTCCGTCACAGCCCGTCTGCCAGCTGTGGTTCCCTCCGTCACAATCCGTCTGCCAGCTGTGGTTCCCTCCGTCTGCCAGTTGTGGTTCCCTCCGTCACAGCCCGTCTGCCAGCTGTGGTTCCCTCCGTCACAGTCCGTCTGCCAGCTGTGGTTCCCTGCGTCACAGTCCGTCTGCCAGCTGTGGTTCCCTCCGTCACAGCCCGTCTGCCAGCTGCGGTTCCCTCCGTCACAGTCCGTCTGCCAGCTGTGGTTCCCTCCGTCACAGCCCGTCTGCCAGCTGTGGTTCCCTCCGTCACAGTCCGTCTGCCAGTTGTGGTTCCCTCCGTCACAGTCCGTCTGCCAGCTGTGGTTCCCTCCGTCACAGCCCGTCTGCCAGCTGTGGTTCCCTCCGTCACAGTCCGTCTGCCAGTTGTGGTTCCCTCCGTCACAGTCTGTCTGCCAGCTGTGGTTCCCTCCGTCTGCCAGTTGTGGTTCCCTCCGTCACAGTCTGTCTGCCAGCTGTGGTTCCCTCCGTCTGCCAGTTGTGGTTCCCTCCGTCACAGTCCGTCTGCCAGTTGTGGTTCCCTCCGTCACAGTCCGTCTGTCAGTTATGGTTCCCTTCGTCACAGTCTGTCTGCCAGTTGTGGTTCCCTCCGTCACAGTCTGTCTGCCAGTTGTGGTTCCCTCCGTCACAGTCCGTCTGTCAGTTGTGGTTCCCTCCGTCACAGTCTGTCTGCCAGCTGTGGTTCCCTCCGTCTGCCAGTTGTGGTTCCCTCCGTCACAGTCTGTCTGCCAGCTGTGGTTCCCTCCGTCTGCCAGTTGTGGTTCCCTCCGTCACAGTCTGTCTGCCAGTTGTAGTTCCCTGCGTCACAGTCCGTCTGCCAGTTGTGGTTCCCTGCGTCACAGTCCGTCTGCCAGTTGTGGTTTCCCTCCGTCACAGTCCGTCTGTCAGTTGTGGTTCCCTCCGTCACAGTCCGTCTGCCAGTTGTAGTTCCCTGCGTCACAGCCCGTCTGCCAGCTGTGGTTCCCTCCGTCACAGTCCGTCTGCCAGTTGTAGTTCCCTCCGTCACAGTCCGTCTGCCAGTTGTAGTTCCCTCCGTCACAGTCCGTCTGCCAGCTGTGGTTCCCTCCGTCACAGCCCGTCTGTCAGCTGTGGTTCCCTCCGTCACAGTCCGTCTGCCAGTTGTGTTCCCTCCATCACAGCCCGTCTGCCAGCTGTGGTTCCCTCCGTCACAGTCTGTCTGCCAGTGGTTCCCTCCGTCACAGTCCGTCTGCCAGTTGTAGTTCCCTCCGTCACAGTCCGTCTGCCAGTTGTAGTTCCCTCCGTCACAGTCCGTCTGCCAGTTGTAGTTCCCTCCGTCACAGTCTGTCTGCCAGCTGTGGTTCCCTCCATCACAGCCCGTCTGCCAGCTGTGGTTCCCTGTGTCACAGTCTGTCTGCCAGCTGTGGTTCCCTCCGTCTGCCAGTTGTGGTTCCCTCCGTCACAGTCTGTCTGCCAGTTGTAGTTCCCTGCGTCACAGTCCGTCTGCCAGTTGTGGTTCCCTGCGTCACAGTCCGTCTGCCAGTTGTGGTTCCCTCCGTCACAGTCCGTCTGTCAGTTGTGGTTCCCTCCGTCACAGTCCGTCTGCCAGTTGTAGTTCCCTGCGTCACAGCCCGTCTGCCAGCTGTGGTTCCCTCCGTCACAGTCCGTCTGCCAGTTGTAGTTCCCTCCGTCACAGTCCGTCTGCCAGTTGTAGTTCCCTCCGTCACAGTCCGTCTGCCAGCTGTGGTTCCCTCCGTCACAGCCCGTCTGTCAGCTGTGGTTCCCTCCGTCACAGTCCGTCTGCCAGTTGTGGTTCCCTCCATCACAGCCCGTCTGTCAGCTGTGGTTCCCTCCGTCACAGTCCGTCTGCCAGTTGTGGTTCCCTCCATCACAGCCCGTCTGCCAGCTGTGGTTCCCTCCGTCACAGTCTGTCTGCCAGTGGTTCCCTCCGTCACAGTCCGTCTGCCAGTTGTAGTTCCCTCCGTCACAGTCCGTCTGCCAGTTGTAGTTCCCTCCGTCACAGTCCGTCTGCCAGTTGTAGTTCCCTCCGTCACAGTCTGTCTGCCAGCTGTGGTTCCCTCCATCACAGCCCGTCTGCCAGCTGTGGTTCCCTGTGTCACAGTCTGTCTGTCAGCTGTGGTTCCCTCCGTCTGCCAGTTGTGGTTCCCTCCGTCACAGCCCGTCTGCCAGCTGTGGTTCCCTCCGTCACAGTCCGTCTGCCAGTGGTTCCCTCCGTCACAATCTGTCTCACTGAGGCACCCACGTCCGTCTCCCAATGGCCAGCCGTCTGATAGACAGCATCACCGCCAATATTCAAAAAGTTCACACTGAACCACATAAGTTTCCCTCATGAGCATTAGCATAAAACAGACGCAATTTTATTTCCGTTAAAGCCAATTTGAGCTTTATCCCCATGTCGATGCCTGGTTGATGAGGTTCTGGGAGTTCTTCTACTCCCCAAGCCCGGCCCGAGGCCAAGCTTGACTTGTGAGAGTTTGGTCCACCAGGATGTTGCTTGGAGCGGCCCGCAGGCCCACATACCCACCACAGCCTGGTTGGTCCGGCACTTTTTCTTGAAAACAATCTAGTTTTCTCTTGAAGATGTCCACGGTTGTTCCGGCAATATTTGTTATAGTCGCTGGGAGGACGTTGAACAACCGCGGACCTCTGATGTTTATACAGTGTTCTCTGGTTGTGCCTATGGCACCTCTGCTCTTCACTGGTTCTTTTCTGCATTTTCTTCCATATCGTTCACTCCAGTATGTTGTTATTTTACTGTGTAGATTAGGGACCTGGCCCTCCAGTATCTTCCATGTGTATATTATTTGGTATCTCTCTCGTATCCTTTCTAGTGAGTACATTTGGGGAGTTTTGAGACGATCCTAATAATTTAGGTGCTTTCTCGCGTCTATGCGTGCCGTATATGTTCTCTGTATTCTCTCTATTTCAGGAATCTCTCCTGCTCTGAAGGGGGAAGTGAGTACTAAGCAGTACTCGAGACGGGACAACACAAGTGACTTGAAGAGTACAACCATTGTGATGGGATCTCTGAACTTGAAGGTTCTCGTAATCCATCCTATCATTTTTCTGGCTGACGCAATATTTGCTTGGTTATGCTCCCTAAACGTTAGGTCGTCAGACATCATTATTCCCAAACCCCTGACATGCTGTTTTCCTACTATGGGCAGATTCGATTGTGTTTTGTACCCTGTATTATGTTTCAGATCCTCATTTTTGCTGTACCTAAGTACCTGGAATTTATCACTGTTAAACATCAAGTTATTTTCTGCTGCCAAGTCGAAAATTTAGTTGATATTTGCTTGTAGTTTTTCAATGTCTTCAGCAGAGGTAATTTTCATGCTGATTTTTTGTGTCATCTGCAAAGGATGACACGAAGCTGTGGCGTGTATTTTTGTCTATATCAGATATGAGAATAAGGTACAGTAGCGGTGCAAGGACTGTACCTTGAGGTGCAAGGACTGTACCTTGAGGTACAGAGCTTTTAACTGCGCTTGGACTCGATTTTATTTGATTGACTGTTACTCTTTGTATTCTGTTCGACAGGAAATTGAGTATCCAGCGTCCTACTTTACCAGTTATACCCATTGACCTCATTTTGTGAGCTATCACTCCATGGTCACATTTATCGAACGCCTTTACAAAGTCTGTGTATACAACATCTGCATTTTGCTTTTCTTCTAGAGCTTCTGTGATTTTGTCATAGTGGTTGAGTAACTGTGACAGACAGGATCTTCCCGCTCTAAATCCATGTTGTCCTGGGTTGTGTAGTTCATTGTTTTCCATGAAACTAGAAAGTTGATTCCTAATCACTCTTTCAAAAACTTTTATTATGTGTGATGTTAGTGCAACTGGCCTATAATTTTTTGCCAAGGCTTTACTACCCCCCTTGTGCAGAGGAGCTATATCTACAGATTTAAGTGCTGCTGGTATCTCCCCTGTATCCAGGCTCTTTCTCCATATTATGCTGAGTGCTCTCGCTACTGGTACTTTACATTTCTTTATGAATATTTAATTCCACGAGTCAGGCCCAGGAGCTGAGTGCATGGGCATATTGTCAATTTCTCTTTCAAAGTCTTCCGAGTTCGTGTTAATATCCGTTATATTATCTGCAGCTTGAATGTCATTCATAAAGAAGCTGTCTGGGTCATCAACTTTCATGTTGTTTATTGGTGTGCTAAACATAGCCTCATACTGGCTTCTTAGAATTTCACTAATCTCTTTGCTGTCCTCTGTGTACGTACCTTCAGTTGTAATTAACGGTCCAATACTGGTGGACGCTTTTGATTTTGATTTGCCGTATGTGAAAAAGTATTTTGAATTTTTCTTTATCTCTTGTATAGCTTTCCGTTCCAATTTTATTTCCTCAGACTCGTATGATCGCTTCAACGTTTGTTCTGTTTCTTTTGTTCTATTACATGCATTGCCTGGCTGACGTAATGGGCGCACGGACACAATGCACGTCTCACGGGAGGGTACGCCTGACATAACTAAAGCAATACAAGTACGGTGGTAGTGAGAATATGTGTATTAGACTGGTGTTTACGCTCACTGGGGGAGGCCGCAGCGGTACTGGATAGGTTGCTGCCAGCCTCCCTGTATCTCTCTCTCTCTCTCTCTCTCTCTCTCTCTCTCCTGCGCGGGCCCTAAGCCTCTGGCTGGCCCACTGTGCGGGCCCTAAGCCTCTGGCTGGCCCACTGTGCGTGGCTGGCCCACTGGGCGGGCCCTAAGCCTCTGGCTGGCCCACTGGGCGGGCCCTAAGCCTCTGGCTGGCCCACTGCTGGCGGGCCCTAAGCCTCTGGCCCACTGGCCCACTGGGCGGGCCCTAAGCCTCTGGCTGGCCCACTGGGCGGGCCCTAAGCCTCTGGCTGGCCCACTGGGCGGGCCCTAAGCCTCTGGCTGGCCCACTGGGCGGGCCCTAAGCCTCTGGCTGGCCCACTGTGCCGGCCCTAAGCCTCTGGCTGGCCCACTGGGCGGGCCCTAAGCCTCTGGCTGGCCCACTGGGCGGGCCCTAAGCCTCTGGCTGGCCCACTGTGCGGGCCCTAAGCCTCTGGCTGGCCCACTGGGCGGGCCCTAAGCCTCTGGCTGGCCCACTGGTCCTAAGCCTCTGGCTGGCCCACTGGCACTAAGCCTCTAGCTGGCCCACTGGCCCTAAGCCTCTGGCTGGCCCACTGGCCCTAAGCCTCTGGCCCACTGGCCCTAAGCCTCTGGCTGGCCCACTGGCCCTAAGCCTCTGGCTGGCCCACTGGCCCTAAGCCTGTGGCTGGCCCACTGGCCCTAAGCCTCTGGCTGGCCCACTGGGCGGGCCCTAAGCCTCTGGCTGGCCCACTGGGCGGGCCCTAAGCCTCTGGCTGGCCCACTGTGCGGGCCCTAAGCCTCTGGCTGGCCCACTGTGCGGGCCCTAAGCCTCTGGCTGGCCCACTGGGCGGGCCCTAAGCCTCTGGCTGGCCCACTGGGCGGGCCCTAAGCCTCTGGCTGGCCCACTGTGCGGGCCCTAAGCCTCTGGCTGGCCCACTGGGCGGGCCCTAAGCCTCTGGCTGGCCCACTGGGCGGGCCCTAAGCCTCTGGCTGGCCCACTGGGCGGGCCCTAAGCCTCTGGCTGGCCCACTGTGCGGGCCCTAAGCCTCTGGCTGGCCCACTGGGCGGGCCCTAAGCCTCTGGCTGGCCCACTGGGCGGGCCCTAAGCCTCTGGCTGGCCCACTGGGCGGGCCCTAAGCCTCTGGCTGGCCCACTGGGCGGGCCCTAAGCCTCTGGCTGGCCCACTGGGCGGGCCCTAAGCCTCTGGCTGGCCCACTGGGCGGGCCCTAAGCCTCTGGCTGGCCCACTGGGCGGGCCCTAAGCCTCTGGCTGGCCCACTGGGCGGGCCCTAAGCCTCTGGCTGGCCCACTGCTGGCGGGCCCTAAGCCTCTGGCTGGCCCACTGGGCGGGCCCTAAGCCTCTGGCTGGCCCACTGGGCGGGCCCTAAGCCTCTGGCTGGCCCACTGGGCGGGCCCTAAGCCTCTGGCTGGCCCACTGGGCGGGCCCTAAGCCTCTGGCTGGCCCACTGGGCGGGCCCTAAGCCTCTGGCTGGCCCACTAAGTGTTGCTTGTTTCTGTTTTACTTGGGCGGAGTATGAGTATTTATGACTCGTATGGTCGCTTCAGTAAGATTTTGTCCCATGTGTTTAACAACTTCTTCTGCTCTGTTGAATCTAAGTTGAAATCTTAATGGGTTTGTAACTGTGCACTGTGTTGATAAACTGTGTGTGTAACTGTGCACTGTGTTAGATAATGTTCCAGTGGTCTGTTGTGGCTGTAACTGTGCACTGTGTTAGATAATGTTCCAGTGGTCTGTTGTGGCTGTAACTGTGCACTGTGTTAGATAATGTTCCAGTGGTCTGTTGTGGCTGTAACTGTGCACTGTGTTAGATAATGTTCCAGTGGTCTGTGTGTGGCTGTAACTGTGCACTGTGTTAGATAATGTTCCAGTGGTCTGTTGTGGCTGTAACTGTGCACTGTGTTAGATAATGTTCCAGTGGTCTGTCGGGCATTTCTCCACAGTGCTGACATTTCCTCTCATCTTCCGGAACCTGTAAGCCTATTTCCCATGCACATGGGTATCCAAGCCTGATGCGATGTAAGTGTACTTCTGTTGTTCTACTGCTCCCTTTCATCAAACTAAGTGGTTCGTAGTTGGTTGAATTCTTGTACCAACCCGCAGATCCTGATGTTGCAACTGCTGTGTTGTGGTCACTGTACATCTTCTGCATTGCTCTGTTTCTAATTACTTTCTTAATCTGTGATAGACTCTGTGGTATGTAAATGTCTACATTTCTTCTCTTAGTTGCAAGTTTTGCAGCTTCGTCTGCAATGTCATTTCCTATTATTCCCACATGACTTGGCACCCAGTTGATAAGTACCCGTCGGCCTTGTCGTTTGAGTGTTTGCATTAATGATATGACATTTGTGATCAGATGGATGTTATCACATATGTGTTCTTGTTGCAAGGTTTCAATGGCAGTTCTCGAATCTGTATGTATGATAACATGTTGTCGGTGTTCTGATCCATCTGTGAAGTATGTGAAGCTGTCGGATGCCATGTTTGCTTCTATATGCATCTGTGCAATGTTACGTAGCAGATGAGGATTAGTCTGGTTCTTTTTTTCCTTCAAGAGCCATAATCTTAAAGTCTGCTTTGGAGCCCGTACCTTGTCAAGCACAAGACGAAGCTGGAAAAAGCCCAATGGTATGCTACTAGACTAGTCCCAGAACTAAGAGGTATGAGTTATGAGGAAAGGCTGCGGGAAATGCACCTTACGACACTGGAAGACAGAAGAGTAAGGGGGGGACATGATCACAACCTACAAAATCCTCAGGGGAATCGACCGGGAAAACAAGGATGAACTATTCAACACTGGAGGGACGCGAACAAGGGGACACAGGTGGAAGCTGAGTACCCAAATGAGCCACAGAGACATTAGAAAGAACTTTTTCAGTGTCAGAGTAGTTAGTAAATGGAATGCACTAGGAAGTGATGTGGTCGAGGCTGACTCCATACACAGTTTCAAATGTAGATATGATAGAGCCCAGTAGGCTCAGGAATCTGTACACCAGTTGATTGACGGTTGAGAGGCGGGACCAAAGAGCCAAAGCTCAACCCCCGCAAGCACAATTAGGTGAGTACAATTAGGTGAGTACACACACACACCTAGGAAGCAGCCCCTAACAGCTGAATAACTCTGTGGTAGCTATTAACTGCTAGGTAACTAGGTAACTTAAAGCAGCAGACATTGCTCCTCTACACAAGGGTGGTAGCAAAGCATTGGCAAAGCATTATAGTCCAGTTGCACTAACGTCCCACATAATAAAAGTATTTGAGAGAGTGATCAGGAGTCAGGTCACTAGATTCATGGAAACAATGACCTCCACAATCCAGGCCAACATGGATTTAGAGCAGGAAGATCATGCCTCTCACAGCTACTTGACCACTATGACAAAATCACTGAGGCATTAGAGGAAAAACATAATGCAGATGTCGTATACACAGATTTTGCACAGGCATTCGACAAATGTGACCATGGAGTGATTACACACAAAATGAGATCAATGGGTATAACTGGTAAAGTAGGACGCTGGATACTCAATTTCCTGTCGAACAGAACACAAAGAGTAACAGTCAATCAAGTAAAATCAAGTGAAAATAACATGATGTTTAACAGTGATAAATTCCAGGTACTCAGATACGGCAAAAATGAGGACCTTAAACATAATACAGTGTACAAAACACAATCGAATCTGCCCATAGTAGGAAAACAACATACAAAGGATTTGGGAATAATGATGTCCGACGACCTAACGTTTAGGGAGCATAACCAAGCAAATATTGCGTCAGCCAGAAAAATGATAGGATGGATTACGAGAACTTTCAAATCCAGGGATCCCATCACAATGGTTGTACTCTTCAAGTCACTTGTGTTGTCCCGTCTTGAGTACTGCTCAGTACTCACTTCCCCCTTCAGAGCAGGAGAGATTGCTGAAATAGAGGGAATACAGAGAACATATACGGCATACATAGACGAGATAAAGCACCTAAATTATTGGGATCGTCTCAAAGCTCTCCAAATGTACTCACTAGAAAGGAGACGAGAGAGATATCAAATAATATACACCTGGAAGATACTGGAGGGCCAAGTCCCAAATCTACACAGTAAAATAACAACGTACTGGAGTGAACGATATGGAAGAAAATGCAGAATAGAACCAGTGAAGAGCAGAGGTGCCATAGGCACAATCAGAGAACACTGTATAAACATCAGAGGTCCGCGGTTGTTCAACGTCCTCCCAGCGAGCATAAGAAATATTGCCGGAACAACCGTGGACATCTTCAAGAGGAAACTAGATAGTTTTCTTCAAGGAGTGCCGGACCAACCGGGCTGTGGTGGGTATGTGGGCCTGCGGGCCGCTCCAAGCAACAGCCTGGTGGACCAAACTCTCACAAGTCAAGCCTGGCCTCGGGCCGGGCTTGGGGAGTAGAAGAACTCCCAGAACCCCATCAACCAGGAGTGGTGCCTATTGTGGTGGTAGTGGTGTTTATGGTGGAGTTGGTGGTGGTGGTACTATTGGTAGTAACTAACTGTTACTAGTAGTGGTGGCTGTGATGGTGGTGGTGGTGGTAGTACTGGTAGTGGTGATAGCCGCTAGTGTCCTGGCATCAGTAGTGGCCTCTAGTAGGGTCCTGCATCAGTAGTGGCCTCTAGAAGGGTCCTGGCGTCAGTAGTGGTCTAGTAGGGTCCTGGCGTAGTAGTGGTAGTGGCGTGTAGTGGCCTCTAGTAGGGTCCTGGCATCAGTAGTGGCCTCTAGTAGGGTCCTGGCATCAGTAGTGGCCTCTAGTAGGGTCCTGGCGTCAGTAGTGGCCTCTAGTAGGGTCCTGGCGTCAGTAGTGGCCTCTAGTAGGGTCCTGGCGTCAGTAGTGGCCTCTAGTAGGGTCCTGGCATCAGTAGTGGCCTCTAGTAGGGTCCTGGCATCAGTAGTGGCCTCTAGTAGGGTCCTGGCATCAGTAGTGGCCTCTAGTAGGGACCTGGCGTCAGTAGTGGCCTCTAGTAGGGTCCTGGCATCAGTAGTGGCCTCTAGTAGCATCAGTAGTCTCTGGCTGGCATCAGTAGTGGCCTCTGTAGGGTACTGGCATCCTCTAGTAGGGTCCTGGCATCAGTAGTGGCCTCTCAGTAGTGGCCTCTAGTAGGGACCTGGCGTCAGTAGTGGCCTCAGTCAGTAGTGGCCTCTAGTAGGAACCTGGCATCAGTAGTGGCCTCTAGTAGGGACCTGGCGTCAGTAGTGGCCTCTAGTAGGGGTCCTGGCATCAGTAGTGGCCTCTAGTAGGAACCTGGCGTCAGTAGTGGCCTCTAGTAGGGTCCTGGCATCAGTAGTGGCCTCTAGTAGGAACCTGGCGTCAGTAGTGGCCTCTAGTAGGGTCCTAGCATCAGTAGTGGCCTCTAGTAGGGTCCTGGCATCAGTAGTGGCCTCTAGTAGGGTCCAAGCATCAGTAGTGGCCTCTAGTAGGGTCCTGGCGTCGGTAGTGGCCTCTAGTAGGGTCCTGACATCAGTAGTGGCCTCTAGTAGGGACCTGGCATCAGTAGTGGCCTCTAGTAGGGTCCTGGCGTCAGTAGTGGCCTCTAGTAGGGTCCTGACATCAGTAGTGGCCTCTAGCAGGAACCTGGCATCAGTAGTGGCCTCTAGTAGGGTCCTGGCATCAGTAGTGGCCTCTAGTAGGGACCTGGCATCAGTAGTGGCCTCTAGTAGGGACCTGGCATCAGTAGTGGCCTCTAGTAGGGACCTGGCATCAGTAGTGGCCTCTAGTAGGGACCTGGCATCAGTAGTGGCCTCTAGTAGGGTCCTGGCATCAGTAGTGGCCTCTAGTAGGGTCCTGGCATCAGTAGTGGCCTCTAATAGGGTCCTGGCAACAGTAGTGGCCTCTAGTAGGGTCCTGGCATCAGTAGTGGCCTCTAGTAGGGACCTGGCATCAGTAGTGGCCTCTAGTAGGGTCCTGGCATCAGTAGTGGCCTCTAGTAGGGACCTGGCGTCAGTACTGGCCTCTAGTCGGGACCTGGCATCAGTAGTGGCCTCTAGTAGGGACCTGGCGTCAGTAGTGGCCTCTAGTAGGGACCTGGCATCAGTAGTGGCCTCTAGTAGGGACCTCTAGTAGGGTCTTGGCTTCAGTAGTGGCCTCTAGTAGGGTCCTGGCTTCAGTAGTGGCCTCTAGTAGGGTTTCTGGCGTCAGTAGTGGCCTCTAGTAGGAACCTGGCATCAGTAGTGGCCTCTAGTAGGGTCCTGGCCTCTAGTAGGGACCTGGCGTCAGTAGTGGCCTCAAGTGGGAACCTGGCATCGTAGTAGTAGGAACCTGGCATCAGTAGTGGCCTCTAGTAGGGACCTGGCGGTAGTGGCCCTGGAAACCTGGCATCAGTAGTGGCCTCTAGTAGGGTCTGGCTTCAGTGGCCTCTAGTAGGGTCCTGGCATCAGTAGTGGCCTCTAGTAGGGACCTGGCGTCAGTAGTGGCCTCTAGTAGTAGGGTCCTGGGTCCTGGCTTCAGTAGTGGCCTCTAGTAGGGCCTGGCGTCAGTAGTGGCCTCTAGTACCTGGCATCAGTAGTGGCCTCTAGTAGGAACCTGGCGTCAGTAGTGGCCTCTAGTAGGGTCCTGGCGTCAGTAGTGGCCTCTAGGGACCTAGGTCAGTAGTGGCCTCTAGTGGTCCTGGCATCAGTAGTGGCCCTCTAGTAGTGGCCTCTAGTACCTGGCATCAGTAGTGGCCTCTAGTAGGGTCCTGGCATCAGTAGTGGCCTCTAGTAGGGACCTGGCATCAGTAGTGGCCTCTAGTAGGGACCTGGCGTCAGTAGTGGCCTCTAGTAGGGTCCTGGCATCAGTAGTGGCCTCTAGTAGGAACCTGGCATCAGTAGTGGCCTCTAGTAGGGTCCTGGCGTCAGTAGTGGCCTCTAGTAGGGACCTGGCGTCAGTAGTGGCCTCTAGTAGGGTCCTGGCGTCAGTAGTGGCCTCTAGTAGGGACCTGGCATCAGTAGTGGCCTCTAGTAGGAACCTGGCGTCAGTAGTGGCCTCTAGTAGGGTCCTGGCGTCAGTAGTGGCCTCTAGTAGGGTCCTGGCATCAGTAGTGGCCTCTGGCCTCTAGTCGGGACCTGGCATCAGTAGTGGACCTAGCGTAGTAGGGTAGGGACCTGGCATCAGTAGTGGCCTCTAGTAGGGTCTTGGCTTCAGTAGTGGTCAGTAGTGGGTAGGGTTTCTGGCGTCAGTAGTGGCCTCTAGTAGGTGGCATCAGTAGTGGCCTCAGTAGTAGTGGCCTCTGGTGGCATCAGTAGTGGCCTCTAGTAGGGACCTGGCGTCAGTAGTGGCCTCTAGTACCTGGGTCAGTAGTGGCCTCTAGTAGGAACCTGGCGTCAGTAGTGGCCTCCTAGTAGGGCCTCTACCTGGCATCAGTAGTGGCCTCTAGTAGGGACCTGGCGTCAGTAGTGGCCTCTAGTACCTCTAGTAGGGACCTGGCATCAGTAGTGGCCTCTAGTAGGGACCTGGCGTCAGTAGTGGCCTCTAGTAGTAGCCTCTAGTAGGGACCTGGCGTCAGTAGTGGCCTCTAGTAGGGACCTGGGTCAGTAGTGGCCTCTAGTACCTGGCGTCAGTAGTGGCCTCTAGTAGGGAACCTGGCATCAGTAGTGGCCTCTAGTAGGAACCTGGCTAGTAGGGTCCTGGCAGTAGTGGCCTCTAGTAGGGACCTGGCTTCAGCCTCTAGTGGCCTGGCTAGTAGGCCTCTAGTAGGGTCCTGGCATCAGTAGTGGCCTCTAGTACCTGGCGTCAGTAGTGGCCTCTAGTAGGGTCCTGGCATCAGTAGTGGCCTCTAGTAGGGACCTGGCATCAGTAGTGGCCTCTAGTAGGAACCTGGCGTCAGTAGTGGCCTCATCAGTAGTGGCCTCTAGTAGGAACCTGGCATCAGTAGTGGCCTCTAGTAGGAACCTGGCATCAGTAGTGGCCTCTAGTAGGGACCTGGCGTCAGTAGTGGCCTCTAGTAGGAACCTGGCATCAGTAGTGGCCTCTAGTAGGGTCCTGGCATCAGTAGTGGCCTCTAGTAGGGTCCTGGCGTCAGTAGTGGCCTCTAGTAGGGTCCTGGCTTCAGTAGTGGCCTCTAGTAGGGTCCTGGCAGTAGTGGCCTCAGTAGTGGCCTCTAGTAGCATCAGTCCTGGCATCAGTAGTGGCCTCTAGTAGGAACCTGGCATCAGTAGTGTAGTGGCCTCTAGTAGGGTCCTGGCGTCAGTAGTGGCCTCTAGTAGGCCTCAGTAGTGGCCCTGGCGTCAGTAGTGGCCTCTAGTAGGAACCTGGCATCAGTAGTGGCCTCTAGTAGGAACCTGGCGTCAGTAGTGGCCTCTAGTAGGGTCCTGGCATCAGTAGTGGCCTCTAGTAGGAACCTGGCGTCAGTAGTGGCCTCTAGTAGGGTCCTGGCAGTAGTGGCCTCAGTAGTGGCCTCTAGTAGGGTCCTGGCTTCAGTAGTGGCCTCTAGTAGGGACCTGGCGTCAGTAGTGGCCTCTAGTAGGGACCTGGCGTCAGTAGTGACCTCTAGTAGGAACCTGGCGTCAGTAGTGGCCCTAGTGGCTGGCGTCAGTAGTGGCCTCTAGTAGGGTCCTGGCGTCAGTAGTGGCCTCTAGTAGGAACCTGGCGTCAGTAGTGGCCTCTAGTAGGGTCCTGGCATCAGTAGTGGCCTCACCTGGCGTCAGTAGTGGCCTCTAGTAGGAACCTGGCTTCAGTAGTGGCCTCTAGTAGGGTCCTGGCTTCAGTAGTGGCCTCTAGTAGGGTCCTGGCATCAGTAGTGGCCTCTAGTAGGAACCTGGCAGTAGTGGCCTCAGTAGTGGCCTCTAGTAGGGTGGCCCTGGCTGGCATCAGTAGTGGCCTCTAGTAGGGTCCTGGCATCAGTAGTGGCCTCTAGTAGGGTCCTGGCGTCAGTAGTGGCCTCTAGTAGGGTCCTGGCATCAGTAGTGGCCTCTAGTGGGGGACCTGGCATCAGTAGTGGCCCTAGGAACCTGGCATCAGTAGTGGCCTCTAGTAGGGACCTGGCATCAGTAGTGGCCTCTAGTAGGGTGGCATCAGTAGGGCCTACATCTGGCCCTAGTAGGGACCCATCAGTGGCCTCTAGGGACCTGGCGTCAGTAGTGGCCTCTAGTAGGGTCCTGGCGTCAGTAGTGGCCTCTAGTAGGGTCCTGGCTTCAGTATCGGCCTCTAGTAGGAAACTGGCATCAGTAGTGACCTCTAGTAGGGTCCTGGCTTCAGTAGTGGCCTCTAGTAGGAACCTGGCATCAGTAGTGGCCTCTTGTAGGGTCCTGGCATCAGTAGTGGCCTCTAGTAGGAACCTGGCATCAGTAGTGACCTCTTGTAGGGTCCTGGCTTCAGTATCGGCTTCTAGTAGGAACCTGGCATCAGTAGTGACCTCTTGTAGGGTCCTGGCTTCAGTAGTGGCCTCTAGTAGGGTCCTGGCTTCAGTAGTGGCCTCTAGTAGGGTCCTGGCGTCAGTAGTGGCCTCTAGTGGGTTGACTCCCACACCTAGTGTTGGGGATACACTGCCCCTCCCACACCTAGTGTTGGGGGTACACTGCCCCTCCCACACCTAGTGTTGGGGGTACACTGTCCCTCCCACACCTAGTGTTGGGGGTACACTGCCCCTCCCACACCTAGTGTTGGGGGTACACTGTCCCCTCCCACACCTAGTGTTGGGGGTACACTGTCCCTCCCACACCTAGTGTCGGGGGTACACTGTCCCTCCCACACCTAGTGTTGGGGGTACACTGCCCCTCCCACACCTTGTGTTGGGGGTACACTGTCCCTCCCACACCTAGTGTTGGGGGTACACTGCCCCTCCCACACCTAGTGTTGGGGGTACACTGCCCCTCCCACACCTAGTGTTGGGGGTACACTGCCCCTCCCACACCTAGTGTTGGGGGTACACTGCCCCTCCGACACCTAGTGTCGGGGGTACACTGCCCCTCCCACACCTAGTGTTGGGGGTACACTGTCCCTCCCACACCTAGTGTTGGGGTACACTGTCCCTCCCACACCTAGTGTTGGGGTACACTGCCCCTCCACACCTAGTGTTGGGGGTACACTGCCCCCTCCCACACCTAGTGTTGGGGGTACACTGCCCCTCCCACACCTAGTGTTGGGGGTACACTGTCCCTCCCACACCTAGTGTTGGGGGTACACTGCCCCTCCAACACCTAGTGTTGGGGGTACACTGTCCCTCCCACACCTAGTGTTGGGGGTACACTGTCCCTCCCACACCTAGTGTTGGGGGTACACTGCCCCTCCCACACCTAGTGTTGGGGGTAGTGAGGTGGAAGTGCGATAACCCTCAGGTCAGTCTCCCCTCACTGGGTCCTTTTTTGAGTCCCCCTTCCTGCTGTGTCCGCCGCCGGTGGTCAGGGGGAGGGGGAGGGAGAGAGAGAGGAGGGAAGAAAATGTGACGCTTGGGGAAAGTGCGGAGAGTTGGTGTGGTGGGGGGGGAGATGGTGAGAGTGGTGGGGGAAGATGGTGAGAGTGGTGGGGGGAAAGATGGTGAGAGTGGTGGTGGGGAAGATGGTGAGAGTGGTGGGGGAAGATGGTGAGAGTGGTGGAGGAAGATGGTGAGAGTAGTGGGGGAAGATGGTGAGAGTGGTGGGGAAGATGGTGAGAGTGGTGGGGGGAAAGATGGTGAGAGTGGTGGGGGAAGTTGGTGTGAGAGTGGTGGGGAAGATGGTGGGGAAGATGGTGAGAGTGGTGGGGAAGATGGTGAGAGTGGTGGGGGAAGATGGTGAGAGTGGTGGGGGAGATGGTGAGAGTGGTGGGGGAAGATGGTGAGAGTGGTGGGGGAAGAGTGAGAGTGGTGGGGGAAGATGGTGAGAGTGGTGGGGGAAGATGGTGAGAGTGGTGGGGGAAGATGGTGAGAGTGGTGGGGGAAGATGGTGAGAGTGGTGGGGGAAGATGGTGAGAGTGGTGGGGGAAGATGGTGAGAGTGGTGGGGAAGATGGTGAGAGTGGTGGGGGAAGATGGTGAGAGTGGTGGGGGAAGATGGTGAGAATGGTGGGGGAAGTTGGTGAGAGTGGTGGGGAAGATGGTGTGGGGGAAGATGGTGAGAGTGGTGGGGAAGATGGTGAGAGTGGTGGGGAAGATGGTGAGAGTGGGTGGGGAAGATGGTGAGAGTGGTGGGGAAGATGGTGAGAGTGGTGGGGGAAGATGGTGAGAGTGGTGGGGGAAGATGGTGAGAGTGGTGGGGAAGATGGTGAGAGTGGTGGGGGAAGATGGTGAGAGTGGTGGGGGAAGATGGTGAGAGTGGTGGGGGAAGATGGTGAGAGTGTTGGGGGGAAGATGGTGAGAGTGGTGGGGGGGAAGATGGTGAGAGTGGTGGGGGGGGAAGATGGTGAGAGTGGTGGGGGAAGATGGTGAGAGTGGTGGGGAAGATAGTGAGAGTGGTGGGGAAGATGGTGAGAGTGGTGGGGAAGATGGTGAGAGTGGTGGGGGAAGATGGTGAGAGTGGTGGGGGAAGATGGTGAGAGTGGTGGGGGAAGATGGTGAGTGTGTGTGTGGAGGATGCAGAAAGGGTTGAGTGAGAGGGGGGAGGGGACTAGGGAAAGGGGAAGGGGGAGGCGAGTGGGGTAGAGGGAGGGGTGAGGGAGGGGGGATGGTGAGGGGGGGGGGGAGCGTGTGACCACACCATAAACCAGCGTTATGTGAGGGTGATGGAGCGCTGCCTGATAGTAGTACCTCTATAGCACTATCTTCACCATCCCTCCCCCCCCTCCTCCCCTCCCCTCTCTCCCCTCTCCCCTTCCCCCCCCCATCTTCCCTTCTTGCTGATGAATGGCCTGCTGGCACCCTCCCCACTTGTTATGTTATATCTCCCTCCTTCCTCACCTCATGTTCCCTCACCTCATGTTCCCTCACCTCATGTTCCCTCACCTCATGTTCCCTCACCTCATGTTCCCTCACCTCATGTTCCCTCACCTCATGTTCCCTCACCTCATGTTCCCTCACCTCTTGTTCCCTCACCTCTTGTTCCCTCACCTCATGTTCCCTCACCTCATGTTCCCTCACCTCATGTTCCCTCACCTCATGTTCCCTCACCTCATGTTCCCTCACCTCTTGTTCCCTCACCTCTTGTTCCCTCACCTCATGTTCCCTCACCTCATGTTCCCTCACCTCATGTTCCCTCACCTCATGTTCCCTCACCTCATGTTCCCTCACCTCATGTTCCCTCACCTCATGTTCCCTCACCTCTTGTTCCCTCACCTCTTGTTCCCTCACCTCTTGTTCCTTCACCTCATTTTCCCTCACCTCATGTTCCCTCACCTCATGTTCCCTCACCTCATGTTCCCTC
>NC_059629.1:5217876-5333165 GCF_020424385.1 Procambarus clarkii
CCCTCTCCCTCCCACAACATTCACCAACACTCCCACAACATTCACCAACACTCCCACAACATTCACCAACACCCCCACAACATTCACCAACACCCCCACAACATTCACCAACACCCCCCAACACATTCACCAAACCCCCCCCACAACATTCACCAACACTCGGGAGCCGGTCGGCCGAGCGGACAGCACGCTGGACTTGTGATCCTGTGGCCCCGGGGTCGATCCCGGGTGCCGGCGAGAAACAATGGTTAGAGTTTCTTTCACCCTATGCCCCTGTTACCTAGCAGTAAAATAGGTACCTGGGTGTTAGTCCGCTATCACGGGCTGCTTCCTGGGGTTGGAGGCCTGGTCGAGGACCGGGCCGCGGGGACACTAAAGCCCCGAAGTCATCTCAAGATAATCTCAAGAACCCCCGAAACATTCACCAACCCCCCACAACATTCACCCCCCCACAACATTCACCAACACCGCAACAACATTCACCAACACACCCCCACAACATTCACCCCACAACATTCACCAAACCCCCACAACATTCACCCCCACAACATTCACCCCCCACAACATTCACCAACACCCCACAACATTCACCAACACCCTCACAACATTCACCCCCCACAACATTCACCAACACTCCCACAACATTCACTGACACCCCCACAACATTCACCCCCCACAATGTTCACCAACACCCCACAATGTTCACCAACACCCCACAACATTCACCAACACCCCACAACATTCACCAACACCGCCACAACATTCACCCACACCCTCACAACATTCACCAAACCCCTACAACATTCACCAACACCCCACAATGTTCACCAACACCCCACAATGTTCACCAACACCCCCACAACATTCACCCCCCCCACAACATTCACCAACACCCCCCACAACATTCACCAACACCCCCCCACAACATTCACCAACACCCCCCCCCCCACAACATTCACCAAACCCCCACAACATTCACTACACCCCCACAACATTCACCAACACCCCCACAACATTCACCCCCCCACAACATTGACCCACACCCTTACAACATTCACCAACACCCCCACAACATTCACCAACACCCTTATAACATTCACCAACACCCCCACAACATTCACCAACACCCTCACAACATTCACCCCCCCCCACAAACATTCACCCACACCCTTACAACATTCACCAACAACCCCCACAACATTCACCAACACCCCCAAAACATTCACCAACCCACCCCAACAACATTCACCAACCCCCCCCACACATTCACCCCCCCCCCCCACATTATTTACCAACACCCCCAAAACATTCACCAACCCTCCCCACAACATTCACCAACACCCCCACAACATTCACCAACACTCCCACAACATTCACCCCTCTCCCCCCACAACATTCACCCCTCTCCCCCCACAACATTCACCCCTCTCCCCCCACAACATTCACCCCTCTCCCCCCACAACATTCACCAACACCCCCACAACATTCACCAACACCCCCACACCATTCACCAACCCCCACAACATTCACCAACACCCCCACAACATTCACCAACACTCCCACAACATTCACCCCTCTCCCCCCACAACATTCACCCTCTCCTCCGCAACATTCACCAACACTCCCACCAACATTCACCAACACCCCCACCACATTCACCAACACCCCCACAACATTCACCAACACCCCCCAAACATTCACCAACACTCCCACAACATTCACCCCTCTCCCTCCCACAACATTCACCAACCCCCCCAAACATTCACCAACACTCCCACAACATTCACCCCTCTCCCCCACAATATTCACCAACACCCCACAATATTCACCAACACCCCACAATATTCACCAACACCCCACAATGTTCACCAACACCCCACAATATTCACCAACACCCCCACAACATTCACCCCTCTCCCACACAACATTCACCAACACTCCCACAACATTCACCAACACCCCCCACCACTTCACCAACACCCCCACAACATTCACCAACACCCCCACAACATTCACCAACACTCCCACAACATTCACCCCTCTCCCTCCCACAACATTCACCAACACCCCCACAACATTCACCAACACCCCCACAACATTCACCCCTCTCCCCCCACAACATTCACCAACACCCCCACAACATTCACCAACACCCCCACAACATTCACCAACACCCCCACAACATTCACCCCCTCTCCCCCCACAACATTCACCAACACCCCCACAACATTCACCAACACCCCCACAACATGCACCAACACCCCCACAACATTCACCCACACCCTTACAACATTCACCAACAACCCCCACAACATCACCAACACCCCCACAACATTCACCAACCCCCCCACAACATTCACCAACCCCCCCACAACATTCACCAACACCCCCATAACATTCACCAAACCCCCCCACAACATTCACCAACACCCCCACAACATTCACCAACACCTCCACAACATACACCCCTCTCCCCCCACAACATTCACCAACACCCCCACAACATTCACCAACACCCCCACAACATGCACCAACACCCCCACAACATTCACCCACACCCTTACAACATTCACCAACAACCCCCACAACATTCACCAACACCCCCACAACATTCACCACCCCCCCACAACATTCACCAACCCCCCACAACATTCACCAACACCCCATAACATTCACCAACACCTCCACAACATACACCCCCCCCCCAACACAACATTCACCAATACCCCCACAACGCTCCAGTTCACCAGGCCTCCCCATCCCTCCCCCACCACAGTCATTCCTTCCAGATTTTGCAGGTGAAAATACCGAAGCTGTTGGGAGGGTCGCTGGGCGCCCCACACACACACACACACACACATGTGCACATATGTGTGGTCCCACAAGCCACATGTGCAGGCGAGGGCTTTCACATTTGCCAGTGCCCTTACGATATGTACTGATTGAGTCACTTGACTTGTTTTACCATTGTTTGACGAAAACAAGTCAGTGTTTGGCAAGGTTTCAAGATGCACAAGGTAAATATTGGCTTAGGCTTCCCAGTGCGTGAACTGTCCGCCATCTTGGAGGTTCATAATGGGAGGGGGGAGTGGGGGGTGGTGGGGGGGGGGTAGTGGGGGTGACCGGGGGGGGGGGGTGGAACAGAGGGTGGTTTCGTTATGGGATTGATGTGGTAGTGGCGTTGTGGTGGTGGTGATTCCACTCACCCGAGCACACACATCCTGCTTCATCCACCCGCGTCAAGATATCTTAGTCCTGCGTCACCACCCACGTCAAGATATCTTAGTCCTGCGTCACCACCCGCGTCAAGATATCTTAGTCCTGCGTCACCACCCACGTCAAGATAACATTCCTGCGTCACCACCCACGTCAAGATAACAGTCCTGCGTCACCACCCGTCAAGATGTTAGTCCTGCGTCACCACCCACGTCAAGATAACATTCCTGCGTCACCACCCACGTCAAGATGTCAGTCCTGTGTCACCACCCACGTCAAGATATCAGTCCTGCGTCACCACCCACGTCAAGATATTAGTCCTGCGTCACCACCCACGTCAAGATATTAGTCCTGCGTCACCACCCACGTCAAGATAACAGTCCTGCGTCACCACCCGTCAAGATATTAGTCCTGCGTCACCACCCGTCAAGATATTAGTCCTGCGTCACCACCCGTCAAGATAACAGTCCTGCGTCACCACCCGTCAAGATATTAGTCCTGCGTCACCACCCGTCAAGATATTAATTAGTCCTGCGTCACCACCCGTCAAGATAACAGTCCTGCGTCACCACCCGTCAAGATATTAGTCCTGCGTCACCACCCACGACAAAGAGCATTAACGCAGTAACCAAACAACGTCCTCGACGTCAAGAAACTATACAGACGTCAACAGCTTCACCAAGATAATTATATATCACCCCCCCCCCCTTCCCCGTCAATTATACAATATACCGCCGCCTGCGTCAAGAATATTATACAACATTGCAAGCATCAATATCTGCCGTACACTGTCGTCTACGGGAAGAAATTAGTCACTATACGTTGCCTGAAGGACACGCTAATGGCGAGAGTAACTTCTCCTCTACTGCCTACTTGATGACTTACTAATTCAACGCTAAAACGGCATATAATCCCGTAGATTATAATCCAGAATCTTGCCTAAATTGCCTAGGTGTACCAGCCTTATAGACGAAGTGGGTTAACATAGTGTGGGCGCGTGTTGTGCCCGCCGGGACCTGTGTTGGTTCAGGCGGACATCACCTTCGCCAGAACTCACACCTTGATGTCCATTTTTTTCGTTATTCTTTTTTTTTTTGCCAAATTTGCCTGAATTTTTGCACGTCGGTGAGACAGAGTGGAGGAGGAGGAGGAGGAGGAAGAGGAGGAGGAGGAGAAACAGGTGAAGGAGGAGGAGGAAGAAGGGTTTGAAGGGAGGAATTTTATTGTGTTTTCAGGAAGATTTAGACTGTATGAGGGAAGCGTCTCAGCCACAGTCACACGCTCCGATACCTGTGGCTGGGTACCTAATGAACAGTGGTGGTGCACCTGTGTCTGGTGGTGGTGCACCTGTGTCTGGTGGTGGTGGTGGTGCACCTGTGTCTGGTGGTGGTGCACCTGTGTCTGGTGGTGGTGGTGGTGCACCTGTGTCTGGTGGTGGTGCACCTGTGTCTGGTGGGGGTACACCTGTGTCTGCTGGTGGTGCACCTGTGTCTGGTGGTGGTGCACCTGTGTCTGGTGGGGGTGGTGCACCTGTGTCTAGTGGTGGTGGTGCACCTGTGTCTAGTGGTGGTGGTGCACCTGTGTCTGGTGGTGGTGGTGGTGCACCTGTGTCTGGTGGTGGTGCACCTGTGTCTGGTGGTGGTGCACCTGTGTCTGGTGGTGGTGGTGCACCTGTGTCTGGTGGTGGTACACCTGTGTCTGGTGGTGGTGCACCTGTGTCTGGTGGTGGTGGTGGTGCACCTGTGTCTGGTGGTGGTGGTGATGCACCTGTGTCTGGTGGTGGTGGTGCACCTGTGTCTGGTGGTGGTGGTGCACCTGTGTCTGGTGGTGGTGCACCTGTGTCTGGTGGTGGTGGTGCACCTGTGTCTGGTGGTGGTGCACCTGCGTCTGGTGGTGGTGGTGCACCTGTTTCTGGTGGTGCACCTGTGTCTGGTGGTGGTGGTGCACCCGTGTCTGGTGGTGGTGGTGCACCTGTCTGGTGGTGGTGGTGCACCTGTCTGGTGGTGGTGGTGCAACTGTGTCTGGTGGTGGTGGTGCACCTGTGTCTGGTGGTGGTGGTGCACCTGTGTCTGGTGGTGGTGGTGCACCTGTGTCTGGTGGTGGTGGTGCACCTGTGTCTGGTGGTGGTGGTGCACCTGTGTCTGGTGGTGGTGGTGCACCTGTGTCTGGTGGTGGTGGTGCACCTGTGTCTGGTGGTGGTGGTGCAACTGTGTCTGGTGGTGGTGGTGCACCTGTGTCTGGTGGTGGTGGTGCACCTGTGTCTGGTGGTGGTGGTGCACCTGTGTCTGGTGGTGGTGGTGCAACTGTGTCTGGTGGTGCACCTGTCTGGTGGTGGTGGTGCACTGTGGTGGTGGTGCACCTGTGTCTGGTGGTGGTGGTGTGGTGGTGGTGCACCTGTGTCTGGTGGTGGTGGTGCACCGTGTCTGGTGGTGGTGGTGCACCCGTGTCTGGTGGTGGTGGTGCACCCGTGTCTGGTGGTGGTGGTGCACCTGTGTGTCTGGTGCACCTGTGTCTGGTGGTGGTGGTGCACCTGTGTCCTGTGTGCACCTGTGTCTGGTGGTGGTGGTGCACCTGTGTCTGTGTGGTGGTGGTGGTGCACCTGTGTGGTGGTGGTGGTGCACCTGGTGGTGGTGGTGTGCACCTGTGTCACCTGTGTCTGGTGGTGGTGGTGCACCTGTGTCTGGTGGTGGTGGTGGTGCACCTGTGTCTGGTGGTGGTGGTGGTGCACCTGTGTCTGGTGGTGGTGGTGCACCTGTGTCTGTGGTGCTGGTGGTGGTGGTGCACCTGTGTCTGGTGGTGGTGGTGCACCTGTGTCTGGTGGTGGTGGTGCACCTGTGTCTGTGTGGTGGTGGTGGTGGTGCACCCTGTGGTCTGGTGGTGGTGGTGCACCTGTGTCTGGTGGTGGTGGTGCACCTGTGTCTGGTGGTGGTGGTGCACCTGTGTCTGGTGGTGGTGGTGTGCACCTGTGTCTGGTGGTGGTGGTGGTGCACCGTGTCTGGTGGTGTGTCTGGTGGTGGTGGTGTACCTGTGTCTGGTGGTGGTGCACCTGTGTCTGGTGGTGGTGGTGCAACTGTGTCTGGTGGTGGTGCACCTGTGTCTGGTGGTGGTGGTGCACCCGTGTCTGGTGGTGGTGGTGCACCTGGTGGTGGTGGTGCACCCGTGTCTGGTGGTGTGCACCTGTCTGGTGGTGGTGGTGCACCTGTCTGGTGGTGGTGGTGCACCTGTGTCTGGTGGTGGTGGTGCACCTGTGTCTGGTGGTGGTGCACCTGTGTCTGGTGGTGGTGCACCTGTGTCTGGTGGTGGTGGTGCACCTGTGTCTGGTGGTGGTGGTGCACCTGTGTCTGGTGGTGGTGGTGCACCTGTGTCTGGTGGTGGTGTGCACCCGTGTCTGGTGGTGGTGCACCTGGTGGTGCACCTGCACCTGTGTCTGGTGGTGGTGCACCTGTGTCTGGTGGTGGTGGTGCACCTGTGGTGGTGGTGGTGGTGCATCTGTGTCTGGTGGTGGTGGTGCATCTGTGTCTGGTGGTGGTGCACCTGTGTCTGGTGGTGGTGGTGCACCTGTGTCTGGTGGTGGTGTGGTCTGGTGGTGGTACACCTGTGTCTGGTGGTGGTGGTGCACCTGTGTCTGGTGGTGGTGGTGCACCTGTGTCTGGTGGTGCACCTGTGTCTGGTGGTGGTGGTGGTACACCTGTGTCTGGTGGTGGTGGTGCAACTGTGTCTGGTGGTGGTGGTACACCTGTGTCTGGTGGTGGTGGTACACCTGTGTCTGGTGGTGGTGGTACACCTGTGTCTGGTGGTGGTGGTACACCTGTGTCTGGTGGTGGCACATGTGTCTGGTGGTGGTGGTGGTGGTGCACATGTGTCTAGCTTGAAGATGTCCACGGTTGTTCCGGCAATATTTCTAATAGTCGCTGGGAGGACGTTGAACAACCGTGTACCTCTGATGTTTATACAGTGTTCTCTGATTGTGCCTATGGCACCTCTGCTCTTCACTGGTTCTATTCTGCATTTTCTTTCATACCGTTCACTCCAGTACGTTGTTATTTTACTGTGTAGATTTGGGACCTGTCCCTCCAGTATTTTCCAGGTGTATATTATTTGGTATCTCTCTCGTCTTCTTTCTAGAGAGTACATTTGGAGAGCTTTGAGACGATCCCAATAATTTAGATGTTTTATCTCGTCTATGCGTGCCGTATATGTTCTCTGTATTCCCTCTATTTCAGCAATCTCTCCTGCTCTGAAGGGAGAAGTGAGTACTAAACAGTACTCAAGACGTGACAATACAAGTGACTTGAAGAGTACAACCAATGTGATGGGATCCCTGGATTTAAAAGTTCTCGTATTCTATCCTATCATTTTTTCTGGCTTCCGCAATATTTGCTTGGTTATGCTCCCTAAACTTTAGATCGTCGGACATCATTATTCCCAAATCCTTGACATGCTGTTTTTCTACTATGAGCAGATTCGATTGTGTTTTGTACCCTGTATTATGTTTCAGATCCTCATTTTTGCCGTACCCGAGTACCTGAAATTAATCACTGTTAAACATCATGTTATTTTTTGCTGCCCAATCGAAAACTTTGTTGATATCTGCTTGTAATTTTTCAATGTCTTCCGCAGAGGTAATTTTCATGCTGATTTTTGTGTTATCTGCAAAGGACGACACGAAGCTGTGACTTGTATTTTTGTCTATATCAGATATGAGAATAAGGTACAGTAGCGGTGCAAGGACTGTACCTTGAGGTACAGAGCTTTTAACTGCGTTTCGACTCGATTTTATTTGATTGACTGTTACTCTTTGTGTTCTGTTCGACAGGAAAATGAGTATCCAGCGTCCTACTTTACCAGTTATTCCCATTGACCTCATTTTGTGAGCTGTCACCCCATGGTCACATTTGTCGAACGCCTTTACAAAGTCTGTGTATACAACATCTGCATTTTGCTTTTCTTCTAGAGCTTCTGTGATTTTGTCATAGTGGTTGAGTAACTGTGATAGACAGGATCTTCCCGCTCTAAATCCATGTTGTCCTGGGTTGTGTAGCTCATTATTTTCCATACAACAAGAAATTTGAATCCTAATCACCCTTTCAAAAACTTTTATTATGTGTGATGTTAGTGCAACTGGTCTATAATTTTTTGCCAAGGCTTTACTACCCCCCTTGTGCAGAGGAGCTATATCTGCAGATTTAAGTGCAGCTGGTATCTCCCCTGAATCTAGGCTCTTTCTCCATATTATGCTGAGTGCTCGCGCTACTGGTACTTTACATTTCTTTAAGAATATTGAATTCCATGAGTCAGGTCCGGGAGCTGAGTGCATGGGCAAATTGTCAATTTCTCTTTCAAAGTCTTCCGAGTTCGTGTTAATATCCGTTATATTATCTGCAGTTTGAATGTCATTCATAAAGAAGCTGTCTGGGTCATCAACTTTCATGTTGTTTATTGGTGTGCTAAACATAGCCTCATACTGGCTTCTTAGAATTTCACTAATCTCTTTGTTGTTCTCTGTGTACGTACCTTCATTTGTAATTAACGGTCCAATACTGGTCAAGTTTTTTTATTTTTATTTTGCGTATGTGAAAAAATATTTTGAATTTTTCTTTATCTCTTGAATAGCTTTCTCTTCCAATTCCATTTCCACAGACTGATATGCTTCAACGTTTGTTCTATTTCTTCGATCTCCCTGCTTAGGTTTATTTTCCTTGCTTGTGATAGTTGTGTCTGCCGAAGCATTTCCGTTATTTTTTTTCTTCTCCTGTACAGTCGTCTGCGTTCTCTTTCTAGAGTGGTCCTCTTTCTGCCCCTCCTCACAGGCACGTGCTTCAAGCAGACCTTGTAAGCTTCAGCTGTCAGTTGAGCTATTCCCTGTGTGGGAGTTTTGTCGCTTAAGACCGTCTCCCATTGAATGGTTGCAAGGTCTACATTTATTTTCTCCCAGTCGATCCTCTTATTGTTGAAATTGAATTGGTTGAATACTCCCTCTCGCTTGTTGGGTATCTTAGACCTACTTCCGTTATTTATGCTAGTTCGCACTTCAATGAGCTTACGGTCTGAGTATGTAGTATCTGAGATTGTAATGTCTCTGATTAGTTCATCATTGTTTGTGAATAACAAGTCTAGTGTATTTTCGTTCCTAGTTAGTTCTGTGATCTGTTGATTGAGCGAGAATTTATCACAGAATTTCAAAAGTTCTCTGACCTGTGGTTGGTTATTTCCCAGGTCATTCCCTGCTATGATATTTGTGTTTGCCATTCTCCATCTTAGACTCGGTAAATTGAAATCTCCAAGGAAGATAATATCTTCCTTGGAAGTATTAATGGTGGTGGTGCACCTGTGTCTGGTGTTGGTGGTGCACCTGTGTCTGGTGGTGGTGCACCTGTGTCTGGTGGTGGTGGTGCACCTGTGTCTGGTGGTGGTGGTGCACTGTGTCTGGTGGTGGTGCACCTGTGTCTGGTGGTGGTGGTGCACCTGTGTCTAGTGGTGGTGGTGCACCTGTGTCTAGTGGTGGTGGTGGTGGTGCACCTGTGTCTGGTGGTGGTGGTGGTGCACCTGTGTCTGGTGGTGGTGCACCTGTGTCTGGTGGTGGTGCACCTGTGTCTGGTGGTGGTGGTGGTGCACCTGTGTCTAGTGGTGGTGGTGGTGCACCTGTGTCTGGTGGTGGTGGTGGTGCACCTGTGTCTGGTGGTGGTGGTGGTGGTGCACCTGTGTCTGGTGGTGGTGCACCTGTGTCTGGTGGTGGTGCACCTGTGTCTGGTGGTGGTGCACCTGTGTCTGGTAGTGGTGGTGCACCTGTGTCTAGTGGTAGTGGTGGTGCACCTGTGTCTGGTGGTGGTGGTGGTGTGTCTGGTAGTGGTGGTGCACCTGTGTGGTGGTGGTGGTGGTGCACCTGTGTCTGGTGGTGGTGCACCTGTGGTGGTGGTGGTGGTGCACCTGTGTCTGGTGGTGGTGGTGGTGCACCTGTGTCTGGTGGTGGTGGTGGTGCACCTGTGTCTGGTGGTGGTGGTGGTGCACCTGTGTCTGGTGGTGGTGGTGGTGCACCTGTGTCTAGTGGTGGTGGTGGTGGTGCACCTGTGTCTGGTGGTGGTGGTGGTGCACCTGTGTCTGGTGGTGGTGGTGGTGCACCTGTGTCTGGTGGTGGTGGTGGTGCACCTGTGTCTGGTGGTGGTGGTGGTGCACCTGTGTCTGGTGGTGGTGGTGGTGCACCTGTGTCTGGTGGTGGTGGTGGTGCACCTGTGTCTGGTGGTGGTGGTGCACCTGTGTCTGGTGGTGGTGGTGCACCTGTGGCTGGTGGTGGTGGTGGTGCACCTGTGTCTGGTGGTGGTGGTGGTGCACCTGTGTCTGGTGGTGGTGGTGGTGCACCTGTGTCTGGTGGTGGTGGTGCACCTGTGTCTGGTGGTGGTGGTGGTGTCTGTGTGGTGGTGGTGCACCTGTGGCTGGTGGTGGTGGTGCACCTGTGTCCGTGGTGGTGGTGGTGCACCTGTGTCTGGTGGTGGTGGTGGTGCACCTGTGTCTGGTGGTGGTGGTGGTGCACCTGTGTCTGGTGGGGTGGTGGTGGTGCACCTGTGGCTGGTGGTGGTGGTGGTGCACCTGTGTCTGGTGGTGGTGGTGCACCTGTGTGGTGGTGGTGGTGGTGCACCTGTGTCTGGTGGTGGTGGTGGTGGTGCACCTGTGTCCGGTGGTGGTGGTGGTGCACCTGTGTCTGGTGGTGGTGCACCTGTGTCTGGTGGTGGTGGTGCACCTGTGTCTGGTGGTGGTGGTGCACCTGTGTCTGGTGGTGGTGGTGCACCTGTGTCTGGTGGTGGTGGTGCACCTGTGTCTGGTGGTGCACCTGTGTGGTAGTGGTGCACCTGTGTCTGGTGGTGGTGCACCTGTGTCTGGTGGTGGTGCACCTGTAGCTAGTGGTGGTGGTGGTGGTGCACCTGTGGCTGTTGGTGATGCGTTTGTACGCAAAAGCATAAAAGGTACGAAAAGACCAAAAAATATGCACAATCGCTACCCCAAATAAATACAATAAAACAAAGGCATAAGGATCAAACAAGACATGCAACACACAAAATCACCGGCCTTAAGGGCCACCACAAAACATAAACACGCTAAACAAACATACCGGTAGACAAACAGTACACACAAAACACAGCAACAGTACATAAGGGTAAATAGCAACAGAAAAGGAAATGCGTAAAATAAACACAGTAAACAAACAGAAAATAACAAGACTTGTAACTGGCAGGGATAACGAAATAGCCCGAAGGGCACTCAACAAAATACAAACAATCACATAAACAGTACATTATTTTACATATTTCTCCAGAAACCGGTTCTTCGGGAACGGACAGTGGACGCCTCCCAGTGTACCCACACCTCAAGCTCTTTCTCCACATAAGGAGGAGACAAAGAGCCCGGAACCTCCGACACGAAGGCATGTAACCTCGGGACCCAAATGGCACCCCAACCCATGGGAATCGGCGCCACACGCTCCCACATGAGGGGGGGGCAAGAGTAAAGTAGGGAGTGAGAACTTCAACCGGCTGCACCCAAGTAACTGCACGCCACTTCCACACCGACATCACCGAAGCCCGCAACTAAGCCGAAGAGAACACATAGGAGGACGCAGGTTGCCACGGGAGACACCAGAGCAGGGGGGGGCAAGACCACAGGGGCCTCCTCTGAAACATCTACATGCTCAGGCACCGGCTGGGACTCCCCAAAGCGAGCATCCTTCTTCAGCACCAGCACCAGGCCACCGCCCGCACCAGCACCATCCACGTCAGGAGGGGCGACCACCTCCCACCACAGAGAACCTCCTGCAGAAGAAAGATCATGAGATTAGTCTAATGCACAATCATCGGCAGCAGCGGGCACATGAACCTCGGCTACAAAAGTCATCGCAGAGCGCGACTCGCCCATAACCACCCCGTCGTCGCTCGAAGACCCACAGGTGTCGAAATCCCCCACATCAGCCCAGACAGAAGAACGCTGGGAATGCTTGGGCTCCGGCCCCACATCATCAGAGCCAGAGGTGGACCCAGAAACACTGGCCCCACAAGCCGGGTGAGCCAACGCCCGTCGCAGAACGGCAGCAGCCTCTACCACAGGGGGGAACCAGGCCAAACACAGCAGGAGGCCCCACATCCACCCCATCACCCAGCACGTCTGGGACACAAGGCAAGGGCACAGGGATGGGCGCAGGGACAGGCGCAGCAGCTGGAGAAGATGAAGACGAAGACGGTGGCGACGCACAGAGATCACCACCCGGAAGACCCACAGGAGCACCAGGGACACCAACGGGAGCAAGCTGACCATCCGAGGGCAACACAACTTCTGGAGGAGGGGCTACAACAGCAGGAGGCACGCCGGGCGACACAGGGGGGCCCCAGCAGCCAACGGGACGGCCACATCCTCAACCACCGAATCCTCCTCTACAGGGAGCGGCGGGAAATCCTCCTCACGGAAGAGGATCAGGGGAGCGACTGCAGCCTGATGGCCCAACAGGCCACACCGGAAACATGTTTGTGGTTGCCGGGCGTAGTACACCCGAACATAGAACTCCAGAAGCCTTACGGAGGACGGAATGGCCGACCTCAGGTGCATCCCCCAGGGTACGCATGTTCGTCCGCAAACCCCTGAACTTCCCTGAGGAAAGCATGTGCAGCCGCACATTGACAACAGCGCCAAACTGCCCGAAGTAACGCCGCAGTAGGTCCTTAGGAAATATCAAGGGCGCCCCATGAACACTCACATATGTAAGGGCACCACTACGATCTGAAATTAATACAGTGCCGGAACTATCTGGCAGAGGCAAGGACACACCTTTCTGAGGCTTATTTAGCAGAAAGAGCTAAAGCTGATTTAACCTAAAGGGATCTTCAGGATATCATAGCTGAATCAGCAATTTAAGAAAATAAAATCCAGGATCAACTAGATCCCTTAATCAAAACTTGCATTTCTAGCAACAGCACAACCAAATGTGAGAACAGCCACTCAGTTTGGTATCTCAACTATCCTACATATAACAGCTGAACTTCCAAAGGTACAATTACCATGTTTTGAGGGCAAAGCTGAAGAAGATTGGGATGCCTTCATGAGAGTTTTTTATTTAATAATACATTCTAAGTCTTCTCTCAACAAGGGGTACTAAATTTCTATATCTACAAGGTCAGTTAAGAGGAGGGGCTAGGCAGGTCACTGCGAACCTGTCATTAACAGATGATGATTATGACCATGCCATACAGTTGTTATACGATAACTTCAGTAATAAGGAGACTGCAATTGCATATCTCCCATACAAATTATTGGATTTACCCTTTTCTAATAAGACTTATGAATCACTACAATTTATTTCGATTGTCTATAGAATCAATCATCAAAGCTCTTTGTACTAAAATAGCCATAGGAGATGCAGAGTGGCTTATAAAGTTAATCATACAATGGAAACTACCTAATGAGGTCATAGACTGCCTATGCTCCCATTATAACACCAACATCTTATCACTGAAACAAATCATTGACGGACTTCGAGCGTATGTACAAAGTTTACGTAGCCGAGGGAAACTTAGAGCACAAGATATATCCACTAACGGTGAATCCTCGGGCAAGAACAAGAATGTCCAATCAGTCAATCAGAAATCAAGGCCACAGAACTCATCTTCCACAAAGTAGAAACAGAGTAATGTCGGCTCATAATCAATTTTACCCACAGTAAATAGAACTGTAGGAAATAAAGCTCAACACAAAGGAGCTACAAGTGCGCCTAGGTGTTTATTTTGTCAGGAAGCAGCACATACCATATTTCAATGCATTGTCTATGTAGACCTTGCCAGTCAAATCAATCAACTGAAATATTTGAACAGGTGCATCCATCTGCGGAAGCACAATTTGAGTGAATGTAACGCTTACTTGCAGACTTGCCAATATTGCCATAAAAGTGTACATTACCCAGCACTCTATGGTGATATAACACTCAATCCAGATCATAGAAAACCAATATGAGATACAGTATACTGCCTATACTGAGATAGGCATATAATGGCTATCTTATTATCTCATCGAGATATATATAATGCCTGAGATACAGTATACTGTATCTCAGGCAAAGCCTAAAGACGATAATACCTCAAGACAGCTGTACAATTCTGTAAGATACAGAGTGATGTTAATCTCTTAGTAGCAAAGACTATTACCACAGCTACAGTACTTACAGCTCGGTACTTAAGCAATCAAGGAACATGCACTCAAACAAGAGGCTTGTTTGATCAAGGCTCACAGAGAACTTTTATCAGAAAAGAGGTAGCAGATGATTTACAACTTAAATCTTCAAAGCAAGTATATATATATCCATATCAGTTTTTTTGACCAATTCAGGTTTAAAACCTATCATGAAGTAAAGCTTAATGTCTGTCTAGGTACGTTCCAAAAGACAGTCAAAGCTATAGTTGCGGGGAAAGTTCCTACTGACCTACAAGTGACTGGTCTGGAAGCCACTGCTAAATTCCTAACAGAAAAAGGAATCCATTTAGCAGATCCTATGAGTGATTCCGACCACATAGGGGATATCAGAATCCTGATAGGAACAGACAACTATCACCAATTCAGTTTGGGATCAGAGAAATCTATCGGTATGAATTACTCAAATCACCAGGAGGCTTATTGATGTTAGAACCTATACTAGATCTTGAATTTTCAACTCCTGATAAATCACACCACACAGAAACTTTAATTGTAGCATGACTGGGCAAAGAGCAGTCCCCACTTACAATCCCCCTCATAATTGATGATGGATTAGAATTTGTACATAAATTGTGGGAACTTAATGCAATAGGAATGATTCCTGAACAACCAAGTTCTGATGATGTCTGTACATACAATCAATACTTAGAAACTATACATTACCATGATGGGCAATATTGGGTAAGGTTACCTTGGAAACTTAACCAGAAAACCTTACCTACAAACTATAATGTGACTAATAGTAAATGTAAATCACTGTTAGCAATGCTAAGAAAAAAAGCCTGAGCATTTAAACCTCTACCATGAGATTATTGCTCAACAACTACAAAATAAATTCATTGAAACCGTGAAACACGACAATAAACAAACAGGCCATTTTTTACCTCATATGGCTGTAATCAGAGAATCAAAAAAACTCCTTTACAGATAGTTTTTCATTGTAGCTCTAAATATGAACCCTAAGGAACTTTAGACACTCATCTACAAAAATCATCCAGTCCCTATAAGTTTGAAATCAGTCAAAATCTATATGTAGATAATTTTCAAGGGACAGTTAACAGTACAATTGAACTGTTACTAATATATCAAGAGGCCATGGATCATGGAGGCTACAGTCATGGACCTCAAATAACGCAAATATTGAATAATCAAATCGAGACAGATTACCCTGAATATCTCATACCTCAATCTCAAAAAGTATTGGGTATGGGATGGAATCTCATATCAGACACCATATCAAACAAATCAGTACCAGTAAATCATTGCATTGTTACAAAAAGGGATTTGCTTGCACAAGTTAGCAAAGTATTCGACCCACTTGGTCTATTAAACCCTTTAACAATCAAATGGCATCTATTGGTGAAAGAAGCTTGGAAGATAAAAGTTAAAGGTAGTGGGATGATCCACTACCACCCCACTTACAAACAGCTTGGATTGAGATGGCTCAAGAACAAATTTTAGTCAAACAGATAATCTTTCCGAGTCAGATAGTCAAGGAAAATGATGAAGTAACACTACATGTATTTGCAGACTTGTCGGCAAAAGCTTTTGGAGCTTGTGCTTACTTACCCCCTCCCCGCTCAGCTCGTTGTCGCCGTGTGGGGGCTTAGTGGGCGGCTGCCAGAGTGTGATGCTCCTTGGGACAGTCCTCTGTCCTTTCTAGCCTTGTGCTCCTGCTGCCGTCCTCTCCAATTCTGCTGGGCATCTTTTCCTTTCCTTCTGTTTCGTTTTTCTCCCCCCTCTTCTCCTATCTGCTTACCGTTTCCTGCCGACCTTTTGCTTGTTCTGGTTATTCCTTTGAACTTCTTCTATTTTGACGCCCAGGTGCTTGAGGAGGCATACTCTTGCACCCGTAGAACTGTAGTACCCGACGTCGAGAGCGAGGGGAACCTTTATTGTCAATCCCCCTTTCGTCACTGAACCCGATCTCGACGGACTGTCGGTTTCTTAAGGTGGCGTTTGTGGGGCGTATACTCACGACGCACCCCTAGGAGGCCCCGACAAGATCGGTGATAGCTTCTTGTTGGGTGTCCTGCCTCTAATTGTGGCTCCATGGTGGGTGTGGGGGCACATTCGTGAATGAATTCTTCTTTTTGTCAAGATGATAACCCCTGTTTCGGCTTCTTCTGGTTTACCTTCTCAGGCTCGTGGGGTGGGCGACCAAGCCCCCGAGTCGGTCCGTATTGGAAGACCGGGCTCTGTAGCCTCCGCTGCATTGGGCCCCGACCTTGCTCCTCCTTTGGCCTCTCTGACTCCTTCCCCTGGCTCCCCTCCCTCCTCTGTGGTTGGGTCGAGCCCCAAGCCCCCAGTGGTGACTACCTCGTCCCCTGGCGCGGCTCCTTCTCTAGTTGTAACTACTGCGCCTTTTAACCCCTCTCTGGGGGTTCTCACCGCCGTCCTCGTCACGGCCGCCCTCGCTCGATTCCTTCCAGTTCTGCTACCTATCAAGCCTTGTTTGGTCCCGCTTCGTGGGCCAAATATTTTGATCTCCTCCCTTTGATTCTGCGCCTCCTGACGATTTCTCCCTCCATCGACATCTCATTGATTCCGTGGATGCCTCCATTACTTTCAACCCCACTCGTCTCGGTACACTTGTCGTTGCTGCTCCTTCTCAGGATGCTGCTTCCCGCTTGGCTGCCTTATCCTGCCTTGGCGAGACCCCCGTTTGGGTCTCGAAGAATGCTCAGTGAATGCCAGTGTTGGCACTATTTTGCTCCCGCCCCATGTTGCGACCGGTGTTCGGGACCTGCGCGACTGCCACGACGATATTCGACATATCCTCGCTGCCCAGGGCATTCTATTCTCCAGGTGGACACGTTTACTCGTCCCCCTCGTGGTAGTCGCCGTCAACCCCTCCGGGTTGTGAAGATTACCTTTGATGGTAGGACCCTTCCACCCTCTGTCATTCTTGCTGGTGCCAGGTGCTCTGTCCAGGAGTACATTCCTTCTCCTCGGCTCTGCAACAAGTGCTGGAGGTTTGGGCATGGTGCCCTCCGCTGCTCCGGGACTGTCTCTCTCTGTCCTTTGTGTGGTGGCAAAGGTCACTCTTAAGTCGGAGTGCACTTCTCCCCAGGCTCGTTGCCTCAACTGCGGTGAGGCCCATCCTACCTTCTCCCGTGCGTGTGTCCATTACAAGCTTGAGGCAGCCGTCCTCAACTTGAAGCACCGGGAGCGTTTATCTTTTCCTGAGGCGAGGCGCCAGGTTCGCGGCTCCCGCCTTATGCTAATATCTCTTATGCTCGCGTGTTGCGCTCTTCCTCTCCTCGTCCTTCCCGCCTTCCTCAGACTCACAACCGTTTCCAGGCCTTGGACCCTGATGCGCCCGCTGCCCCCTCCTCTGTTCCTTTGGGTTCTCTCCCGAAGGATCCTCCTCTGGTCCTCTGTCTGGGGTTCCCCTTCCTTCTACCCGGTCTGTCGTGTCTTCTGTGTCTTCTTCCTCGTCCCCCTCCGATCCTCTTCCTCCATCTATCGGCTCTCCCCACCGCCTGTCGGTGCGGGCGGATGTCCATCGCTCTCCTAACGGCCGTCGTGTGTGCTCTCGTTCGGCTTCTCCTGTTGAGACACTGGAATCCGTTGCCGGTACGTAGTTGCTGGGACACCGGTCTCTTTAAGTCAGAAGCGTAAGCCTGGCTCCTCTCCTTCCTCTTCCTCGGCGGGTAAGAAGGCTTCACTTTCTTCCTCAGCTCCTCCTCCTGGCTCTGTTGCTCCTTCCCCTCCCGTTTCAGTGCTTGCGCCCCCTGTTCCTGCTATGGAGGTTTCTTTGGCCCCTGCTTCCCTTTCGGTTGCTGCTCTTGCTGGGGTGCGCTCCCCTCTTTCAACTCCCCCTCTTCCTGCTGCTGTCCTTGACTGCTCCTCTCCGTTGTCTCCTCCTCTTCCTCCTCCTCCTCCACCGGACCCTGCCCGCCCACCTCTGATCTGTTCTCCCGTTTCCTTCCCTCCGTCTTTGCTCAGTTTACCCATGCCCCCTAACCCAGACTTTGCTGACCCTGATCCCGACCCTGATATTCTTTAACGTGCTCTGTTGCTCTTTCGCCTTTGTTTCTTCCTTGTTCTCTGTTTTTGTCCTTTCTCTTCTCGTCGTTGTCCATTCTTCAATGGAACGTTCGAGGTTATTACGCCAATTTCCTCGAACTCCAACTTCTGATTTCGCGGTTTTCGCCCCTTTGTGTCTGTCTCCAGGAGCTGATGCTTGGTGCTCGTCCTGGTCGTTTTCGTGGCTATTCCTTTCTCTCCCCCCCCCCCAGCCATTGCTGGGGCTTCTAATTCTTCTGCTCTCTTGATTCGGGTTGATGTTCCCTTTGTTCCTTTACTTTTTCCTTCGCCTCTCCATTGTTCTGCTGCTCGTATCTTTGTGGGGAAATGGTACACAGTTTGTTCCATTTATCTCCCCCCGAGTGTCCCGCTCTCTCTTCCTGATTTGAAACACCTCCTAGACTCCTTGCCGGAGCCTGTGCTCCTGCTGGGTGACTTCAATTGTCGTCATTCTCTTTGGGGTGACGTTCTGACGAATACCCGGGGTCGCCTCCTTGAGCCGTTTCTCCTCTCTTCTTCCCTGTCTCTTCTGAATTCTGGTGAGCCCACTCATTTGGACTCTCGGACTCGCACCCTTTCTTGTCTTGATCTTTCTCTCTGCTCTTCTTCTCTTTACTTAGATTTCACGTGGCAGGTTCTTGATGACCTCCATGGAAGTGATCATTTCCCCATCCTTGTTTCCTTTTTCTCTTTTCGCCCTTCCCTCTCTTTCCCTAGGTGGCAGTTTGCTAAGGCAGACTGGACCCTATTTACCCTCAGTGCTGCTCTCTCTGACCTCTCCCTTCTGCCTCTCTCTCGCGCTCTCCTCCTTTTTCATGACACTGTCTTCAACGCTGCCCTCCGCTCTATTCCTCGCTCTTCCTCTCGGGGTCCACGGAAGTGCGTTCCCTGGTGGAATGCGGACTGTGCTCGGGCTGTCCGCTGTAAGCGTGCAGCCTGGAAGAGGCACCGCCGTAGGCAGACGACCGATTCTTTTCTTTTCTTTCGGAAAGCGAGTGCGGTGGCCCGTACGGCCATCCGTACGGCTAAACGTGAATGTTGGGCATCTTATATCTCAACAATTACGTCCGAAACCCCTCTGGCCCAGATCTGGAAGCGTATCCGCAAGATAGCGGGTAAGTTCGTTCCCGATGTTTCACCGGTCCTTCACCTCCATGATACTCTTGTGGCAGACCCGTTGCAGGTCGCTTCCGAACTGGGTTCCCACTTTTCTTCTGTTAGCTCTGGTCTTCATCTTCCCCAATCTTTCCTTCTTCGTAAACCTGTCCTTGAGTCTCGTCCTTTAGATTTCTGCACTCATCTTCAGCTTCCCTATAATGATCCCTTCTCTCTCTCTGAACTTCGTTCTGCCCTGGCCCTCTGCGGTTCTACGGCGGCGGGCTCCGATGGTATTTATTATGAGATGCTTTGCCATCTCCCTCCGAACACGTCTCAGTATTTACTGAGTCTGTATAATCGGATTGGGAGTCGTCGTCAGTCCCTGAGGACTGGCTCGATGCCGTTGTCCTCCCTGTTCGCAAACCGGGGTCTCTGGGTACTTCCCTAAGGACTTTCGCCCTATTGCTCTCACAAGTTGTGTCTGCAAACTCTTGAACGTATGGTTAACGTTCGTCTGATGTGGTTCCTGGAACACCATCACCTCCTCTCCCCTTCTCAATTTGGTTTCCGCAAGTGCCGCAGCACGACAGATGTCCTGGTGAACTTGGAGGTCTATATTCGTACTGCTTTTGCTGCGAAGACCTCCGTTGTTGCCGTCCTTTTGACCTAGAAAAGGCTTACGACACCACTTGGCGTTATCATATCCTATCTCAACTTCATTCTTTTGGCCTTCGTGGTAATCTCCCTCTCTTTCTCTGCAGCTTCCTCTCTCGTCGTTCCTTTCGGGTGCGCCTTGGTACCGCTCTCTCTCCCTCTTTTCAGCAATACGAAGGTGTGCCCCAGGGTAGTGTTCTGAGCACTACTCTTTTTCTGGTTGCCCTCAATGGTCTTCTTTCCTCTCTTCCTTCTGGTGTCTTCTCCGCTCCCTATGTTGATGATCTTACCCTTTGTTGTCAGGGTGATGATTCGCCTCTCCTTCAACGCCGGCTTCAACTTGCAATTGATGCCGTGTCGTCTTGGGCCACAGGTCATGGTTTCAAGTTCTCTACTTCTAAGACTTGTGCCATGACTTTTACGCGGAAACGGGTTGTTCTTCGTCCCTCTTTGTCACTTTATGGTCATCCCCTTGAATACAAAGATTCCGCGAAGCTTTTGGGGTTATTCCTTGACACTCGTTTGTCTTGGTCTCCCCATATCTCTTACCTCCGTGTTGAGTGCTCTAAGACCCTTACCCTCCTTCGGGTCTTGTCCCACACTTCTTGGGGGGCAGATAGGCGCACTCTCCTTGCTTTACATTCCTCTCTCGTCCTGTCTAAGCTCGATTATGGTTGCCCTGCTTACTCGTCTGCTTCTCCTTCTACTCTTCGCCGTCTTGATGCTTTGCACCATACTAAGTTGCGCCTCAGTTCTGGTGCCTTTCGTTCGACTCCCATCCTTAGCTTGCATGTTGACACTGGCTTCCTGTCTCTCCAGGACCGCCATGATCGCTACTGTCTTCGCTATCTTGCGCGGTCCTTGCAACATCCTTCCTCTCGCCTCTGTCGTGCTTTAACTTTTACCCCTCCTGCGGTTCCTGTTCCTCTTCACCACCTCCCTCTTTCTGTCCGGTTATCTCGCCTACAGGATTCTCTTTCCGTTCGTATTTCTGATGTTTCTCCTCGTGTTGTTCCTTCTTTGCCCCCCGTTGAGAGTCCCTCTTCCGCGGTTTTGTACATCCTTGACCCGTATTACTAAAGCTTTTACCCCTCCTACGGTTCTAAAACGCCTTTTCCTCGAGCACTTTTCTTCTCACTCCCGCTCCGTTTCTGTCTTCACCGATGGGTCTAAGTCAGCGGACGGTGTTGGCTACTCTGTTGTTTTTCCTGATCGCACTTATATGTGTCGCTTGCCTCCGGAGACTAGCATCTTTACAGCGGACTTTATGCTATTCTCTATGCTCTTCGTCTCCTGCTTTCTCGTTGTCAGTCTTCCTTGTGGTTGTTGTTGACTCTCGTAGTGCCCTCATGGCTCTCGTGTCCTTTAATCCGGTTCATCCAGTAGTTGTCGAGATCCAGCATTGGCTGTTTCTCGTTCACAGTAAATTTAAGTCGGTTGAGTTTTGTTGGGTTCCCAGCCATATTGGTGTGTCTTAAATGAGCGTGCGGATGCTGCCGCCAAGGAAGCTGTCCGCTCTTGTCCCATCTCTCGTAAAGGCATTCCGTATTCCGACTTTTACCCAGTTATCCATTCCTTAGTCCTTACCCGTTGGCAGGCTTCTTGGTTGTCTGTTACTGGTAACAAGCTACGTACTCTTAAATGTTGTGTTTCCTCGTGGCCGTCCTCCTTCCACCGTAACCGGCGGTGGGAAACGGCTCTGGCGAGGTTGCGTATTGGCCATACTCACTTAACCCATGGTCACTTGATGGAGCGCCGCCCTGCTCCTTATTGTCCTAGTTGCATTGTCCCTCTTACGGTCGTGCACTTGTGCTTACTTAGTGACTTCCCATCAATCATATCTAATCACCTTTAAGGCTAGAGTCTCTCCATTAAAAAAGAAGACTTTGCCTCAGATGGAACTAACCGCATTGGTAACCGGCACACACTTCGCAGTGCATATCAAACAAATCTTTTCTACCATAAACATCAAAAATGTTATTTATATGGTCTGACAATGAAGACGTTTTGTAATGGGTACAGAACGACAACTGTCCGACTGTAAGAAATCGCGTATCAGAAATTAGGGAAATTTCGGCAGGCTTTAAATTGTTGCATGTACCAACAAAAGATAATCCAGCTGATCTCTTTTCAAGAGGCATGACATTTAAAAAGTTTGCAAAGGCAGATATTTAGTTTCATGGACCTCGATGGTTAGTGAATGGTAGTTGGCCGGAACAAAAGCCACACGTCGTCATGACAAAATCTACAACTACCACCAGCCAGGAAGCTCAAACATCCATCATTGGATTGTACTCACCACTCCTCGCTCATCAAACTAATCTAAGTAACACAAAACGTGTTTTATTATCTCATGAAAAAAGGCATAAAATACTACTTTCCTAGAAGCACTTATCTATTGGGTAAGATGAGCCCAGAGAGAAACTTATGGGAATGACTATGAAAATCTTCCTCATAATTTAAAACTCAATCTCGGTCTGTGGATAGACCAAGATAGTTATACTCTGTTGTGGCAGGAGACTGAAACACGCAGATATCAATCTAGATACTGTGCATCCATGGCTTTTACCAAAGAATCATTGGATCACAATGTTGATTGTTACATACACATCAACAAATCATCAAGCATGGAGGAGTGTTAGACACACTCACACATCTCAGACAACAGTACTGGATTCCTCAGGGAAGACAGTCAGTCAAATCAATCTTGAAAAATTGCATGATATGCAGAAGGTACGATGCAAGAACTTGCCCATATCCTGGGCCACCACCGCTGCCAAAGGAATGAGTGGTCCATCTACATCCTTTCGAGACGTCAGGAGTAGATTATACAGGAGCCATATATCTAACAGGGACTGCAGATAATCGACCTATTAAAGCATATATCTGCCTGTTCACCTGTGCCACCACCCAGAGCAGTACATCTAGAGGTAACACCCGATATGACTGCTCAATCATTTATCCAGTCTTTCTGCAGATTCGCAGCATGCCGATCATGCCCTAAGCTGATGATTTCAGATAACGGAACAAACTTGGTAGCTGGAGAAGCATGTCTACGGGAAATGTGTTCCCATCCTGCAGTTACTTCCACACTGGAACAGCGTCATTGCAGATGGAAATTTACCCCTCCTAGGGCCCCGTGACACAGTGGCTTTTATGAACGGTTAATAGGAACTGTCAAAAGATCCTTGATAAAATTTCTACACCATCAAAAAATCAATCTCCATGTACTCCAGACAGTAATCACAGAAATAGAATCCAGGGTGAACAATCGTCCGTTGACTTACTTGTCTGATGATCCTACACAACATGAGCCATTAAGTCCTGCCCACCTAATGTATGGAAGACTTCTGACTCCAGTACCATCTCTAGTGGATGATGAGATCAGAGATCCCTCATATGTGGGTCAGAGCGAGTTGGGTCAGGGGTATAAGTATCTGTCCAGCATAATCCAAAAATGAAATGATGCCTAGACAAAAGAATATTTTACATCTCTACGAGAACATCATTATAGGGCCAAAATCCCTCATAATAAATCTAATTTCCAACCTGGCGACATTGTCTTGGTTGACTGTGACGGTCCTCGGGCTGACTGACCACTGGGTATAGTCGCCTCTGTCCATCCAGACAGCCAGGGGGATTTTGAGAATAGTCCAAATCTTGTCTAAAGGAACTACTTCCCTGTAGACATTGGACAAACTCATCCACATGGAGTCAGTTAACCAGCTACAATTAGAGCCTGGGAGACCCCCAGAACCTCTAACTCCACGACCCACAGACACCAACCAGGCACACTCGTCCACAACGGACAGCTGGACAAAAGTGCAAACAAAATTTACGCTTGTATTAGTAACCCGATGGAGAGTAAACGGACACATTTGGTTACTGTTGTCCTTAACATTGGACTCTGTGCCAGTTCTCTCCCTCTGGAAGATGTGGGAAATTTTACCCACTATATCAATATTATTATCTAAGAAATATATTATTCCTATATCATATCATATCATATCAGAATCATATCATAATCACATCAGATTCATTATATCCTACATCAACAAGATCCTACATGACAATACAACCATGATCACGTACGCCATTGGGCCCATATGCGCCTAGTTGACATTGTGCAGGATTTCTCAAGGATCTAGAAGGTTCCAGAAGAACTTATTAATTAAAAAAAGTTGGAACATCAATTGACTTCCAGTGATGGATAATACAAATCTGTTACGAGGACTCAATGGTACTATCAAGTGCTACTTATAATCTTTAAATCCTACATCTAATTATATTATAATCACATTTTATCTCAATAATCTGTGTAGACAATAAAAGTAATCAGTCAATATACATTAAAGGCTCCCCTCCCTAAGGGAGGGAGGGAGGGAGGGGCCAGCTCGGACGACAAGCGGGCACGACTGGACCGCCCGAGGCGAGAATGTTGTGATTGTAAACAGTACAATCACGTGTGCAGTACTTGGACATTATACTAGCAAGACTTTGTAAGAATAAGAAGAACATAAAAATATAGGTAACTGCAGAGGGCCTATTGGCCCAAATGAGGCAGCTCCTATTTATAACCACCCAATCCCACTCATATACATGTCCAACCCCACGTTTGAAACAATCGAGGGACCCCACCTACCAGTCCATGGAGGAGGACTCACTATCACTTCAAGTTGATCTAGATAGGGTTTTGAAATGGTCAAAGGATTGGCAGATGCAGTTTAATGCTGATAAATGTAAAGTTCTGAGGTTAGGTAATGATGATAGAGTTACAAGATACGAGCTAGATGGTGTTGTGATTGCGAAGTCGGATTGCGAAAGGGATCTGGGAGTTATGATTAGTAAGAATTTAAAACAAAAGGATCAATGCATAAATGTTCGTAATAAGGCAAATCGGACACTTGGATTTATTAATCGCAGCGTTAGTAACAAGACACCTGGTGTGGTTCTCAAGCTATATCTTGCTCTAGTTAGGCCCCATTTAGATTATGCAGTTCAGTTTTGGTCGCCATATTATAGAATGGATATAAATTCACTTGAACGTGTCCAGCGTAGGATGACTAAGTTAATTCCCCAAATTAGAAATCTTTCATATGAAGAAAGATTAACAAAGCTTAAGTTGCATTCACTGGAAAGGCGAAGAGTTAGGGGTGACATGATAGAGGTTTACAAGTGGATGAATGGACATAACCGGGGGGATATTAATAGGGTATTAAAAGTATCAACACAGGACAGAACACGAAACAATGGATATAAATTGGATAAGTTTAGATTTAGGAAAGACTTGGGTAAATACTGGTTCAGTAACAGGGTTGTTGATTTGTGGAACCAATTGCCGCGTAACATTGTGGAGGTGGGGTCCCTCGATTGTTTCAAGCACGGGTTGGACAAGTATATGAGTGGGATTGGGTGGTTATAGAATAGGAGCTGCCTCGTATGGGCCAATAGGCCTTCTGCAGTTACCTTTGTTCTTATGTTCTTATGTTCTTATGTTCACCTTCACCATGTTATGCAGTAATTAGTTTCACAAATCAACAACCCTGTTACTGAATCAGTATTTACCCAGGTCTTTCCTGATTCTAAACTTATCCAATTTATTCCCATTTTTTCGTGTTCTGTCTTGTGTTGATACTTTTAGTACCCTATTAATATCCCCTTTGTTATGCCCATTTATCCACTGGCACACCTTTATTATGTCATCCCTAGTTCTTTGCCTGTTTAGAGAATGAAATTTAAGCTTTGTCAATCTTTCTTCATATGACAGGTTTCTAATTTGTGGGATTAACTTTGTCATCCTACATTCAATGCATTCTAGTGAATTTATATCCATTCTATAGTATGGCGAACAAAACTGAACTGCATAATCTAAATGGGGCCTAACCAGAGTAAGATATTGCTGAAGAACAACACCAGGTGTATTATTACTAACGTTTAGTAAATAAGAATTAATTCGATTAATAAATCCAAAGTTCAATTTGCCTTATTACGAACATTTAAGCATTGATTTTTTAGTTTTAAATTCTTGCTAATCATAACTCCCAGATCCCTTTCACAATCCGACTTCACAACGTCAACACCATCCAGCTCGTATCTTGTAACTCTATCATCATTACCTAGCCTCAAAACCTTACATTTGTCAACATTAAACTGCATCTGCCAATCTTTTGACCATTTCAAAACCCTATCTAGATTGTCTTGAAGTGGTAGTGAGTCTTTTTCTGTGTTTATTTCCCTCCCGATTTTTGTATCATCGGCAAATTTGCAAATGTTGCTGCTCAAACCTGAATCAGAACCTTGAGGCACTCCACTTACAACATTTTCCCAGTCTGACTTAAACCCATTTATACTAACTCTGTTTCCTTTGGTTTCCATGTCCTAATCCAACTTAATATAGTAACCCGAATACCATGAGCCTCTATCTTTATAATCAGTCTTTCATGTGGCACTGTATCAAAAGCTTTGCTAAAGTCAAGGTACACAACATCACAATCCTTACCACTATCAACTGCCTCAACTATGCTGGAATAAAAAGTTAGCAAATTTGTTAAACATGAACGGCCATTTGTAAACCCATGTTGTGAATCATTTATTATTTTATGTTTTTCAAGATGAAAACGAATGGTATTTGAAATTATTGATTCAAGTAACTTTCTCACAATAGATGCTAGGCTAATTGGCCGATAGTTTGACGCAAGTGATCAATCTCCATTCTTAAAAATTGGTACCACATTAGCAACCTTCCACGACTCTGGCACTCTGCCTGATTCTAATGATTTATTAAATGTGGTAGACAGTGGCTCGCAAAGCTCCTCTTTGCATTCCTTACGCACCCTGGCAAACACTTCATCCGGACCTGGGGATTTGTTTGGTTTGAGTTTCACTATTTGTTTAATAACATCCTCCCTGGTAACTGTTAGACCTGTCAACGTGTCCTCATCCCCACCCACATTGACTTGGTAGGCTGAAAGCATAGAGTTAAGTTCTTCTTTAGTAAATACAGAGATAACATATTTATTAATACTACTCGTCTCTCCGTCATTATCCGTTATCTGACCTGACTCGGTTTTCAATGGACCTATCCTTTCCCTAACCTTTGTTTGATATAATTGAAAAAATCCTTTAGGATTTGCCTTTGCTAGGCCTGCTATATGAACTTCATAGTTTCTTAGACCGGCGCAGAGTGTGATGTCAAATGGCGATATTAATGTGAAAATATATATTTATATATATTGCAAGTGTAGGGACCCATAGCCTCGGAGAAGAAAATAAAGAGTACTCACAGTACTCAGAGAAGACCTTGTGGATCCTCACTGAACACTTTGATATTTTCTTCTAATACCACCCCTATTCTTTTGGTATGTGTGTATATTTATCTAACTTTATATGAAATGTCATTACACAAAAAAAAGTTACAATATTGATTACATGCAGGGTACAAGGCTGCTTGTCAAAAGTTGAATAGCTCCTCCATCTCCTCAGATGGCGGGCAGGAACCATAGATGCAGTGAGCATTTCCTCTCTGGATTGCCACACTAAGGCGCTGAAAAAGAAAACTGGCAGCTCTAGGGTCTCTAGTTGTTTCGATTAGCTTAGACCCCAATTCCTTCAAAAAGCTAGCAGCACTTTTACCCCAGGCACCAAGTGTCTCTGAGGCAATGGGGACAAAATTGTAGTGGTGCTCAAGGTCTCTGTATTTACGTGACTTGGTCACTTCCCGGTGATTGGCAGCTCCTCCTGCTTGTGCAGCACTGAAGTCAACATAGGTATTAGCTAAAGTTGAAACGCAAGTGTAGTCCCAAACCAACTGTCTACCATTCTTCCAGGGGTTCACCGTGATTCCGTCTGGGCGACCGACAGGCTCATCAGAGTTGCGGGACATTAGGTAACGGGGCGCTCTCTCTGCTGGACAACCGGCTGTAGTAAGGCTTCTCTTAATAATGTCATTGATCTCGCAGTGTCTTTCATGCCATACTCCTGTCCTTTGGCAGAGAAGGCCATGCCGTCCGTATCTGTCGGCCTCTGCCTCACCGCAAATACAACTGTATTCGATGTGGATTGGGGCAGTGAGGCGGAGAGCCACGGCAATTCGGAGGGCCTGCGGTGTGAGACGGGTGCCGGTTGCTGACATTGGGGTTGCTAATAGGAAATCACCTGCATGGGGAGCTGCTACAGCTCTAAGTCGGGCAGTGTCATGTGGTGTTGTCGCAGCTTCTAGCAAAGTCGCAGCTTCTTGGTCGGCGATGGAGCGATCCCAACTGGATTGCTTATGGGCTTCAGAGGGCAGTGGTTGGGGTGCTGGTCCTGCAAGAGAGACACATTTGGTTGTGCAGTCTGTGAAGCTGGGATCATGTACCCCTGCCTGTTGAACAAGGTGCTCAGGTAGGATTTCCTTCACCAAGTTGTCGGACCCCACTGAAGAGGACAGGAACGCTGGTACGGCAATTTGTGTTGCTGTGCGCACGCCAAGGCCCTCGAGTCTGACAGGAAGGGAGGCCTGTTTCCGCTATGAGTCGCTGAGGGAAAGATTGAGGGCTTTTTCTCGTGTTGATTTTAGCAAGCTGTGGTATTCCTCTAATTTAATATTGTTGAAAGATGGCGAACATCTTAGAAAGTAGGTCAGCCTGGGGAGGGACAAGCATCTGGTGATGAGGTAAAGTGCATCATGAGCATCGATGTCTTCAATCCTCTCGTTCATCCTCTTCAGGTCAGTGATCTTCTTACGAAGGACCTCGTCGATGGCATTCCTTCCAAGAGGAGCACCTAGAAGTGTGCTGTCCTCAGGGTTGGTTGTATGAATGTCAGGCAAAGCAACCTTTATTTGCTCTATTATGTGCTGGTTGGTGGAGGTTATTTCGCACTTGGAAGGGTTCAGGGTGAGGCCTAGGCTTGTTCCTTGCTCCTGAATTATTCTTATGTCGTCCAAGAGGGAGGCTGGGGAGCCGGCTAGAGTACCATCGTCCAAAAACCAAATGTTGAGCTCACTGGACAGGTTATCGGTGACTTCCTTGATAACTAGGCAGAAAAGAAAAGGAGCAAAGAGGTCACCCTGTTGGACACCTTCTTGTGATTCAATTTCATGTTTCCCAAAAAACAGAGTTAGATTCTTGCTGTAGCATGAGTTTACAAACGGGTAGAGGGAAGGAAAAGGCGATGAACCGCATTGAGTACTGCATCCCTTCTAACCAGATTGGAAGCATTTTTGAAGTCCAGCTTTATCAGAGCTTTTTCATCCGTAATGTTGGCAATGTAGGCTCTAGCTGCGTGAGCCGCTGCCTCACACCCTTGGGGAATGCCAAACCCAAGCTGTTTTGGCTTCAGCATGTCGGCTGCTGCCTGACTAACTGCTCTAGCAGCAGCCTTAGCGACGAGACGCCGGAGTGAATTGCCCACAGCTATCGGTCTGATTCCTCCATCTTTTTTCCTCAGGGCACAGAGGGTAGCGCCAAAAAAGAGAGGCCGTATGGTCTCTGGTATGTTGCCAGCTAGACATGTGTTGGCGAATCTACTTAGTTACACCAGGAGACCCTGTGCAATGTCTCCCTGTGCAGGGTTAAGCATTTGTTTGATGTGGTTGGGCCTTAGTCCTGTGAACCCGCCTGCTGATCCTGGTAGGAAGGATAAAGCTGGTTTATGCACCATGGATTCGAGCACACACAGGGGATCTGCTCTGGTGACACCGACTAGGGCAACACTGTCGTCACGAGGAGCTCTGGGTGGGTGTTTTTCCCTCAGGGCTTGTGCTGTATCGGCATCCCTGGTGGCAACTGTGTCTTCACTGGTGATGACTCTGATCGCCCCTATTGTGTTGCCTTCTTCTATTTTCTTGCTGACTGTTGCTCCGATTTTGGATGCCTCGGTTCTGCTGTTGATACCTTTCCTGCGGTGGATGTTTTTGGCACGGGTGGGGAGGGGTGCCTGGTATATATATATATATATATATTATTTCTGTATTGTTAGGAAAACGTTTTATTATGGATTGGTATTGGAGTTGAAGGTTTGAATGGGAAGAGTTGATGAAGGAACTTTCGCGTTTGAAAAAGAATATATGCTGAACTCCAAGTGGGAGCTGAACGGCAAGTGGAGCAGGATTTCAAAGGAGTAGAACTCCTTTGACGTAGTGGAGCTTCAGGCAGTGAAAGGGAGCTGCATGTTTCTTTTGTGAAGATGTTTGGAGGAGCTTCACTAACATTCGAGTGGGACTTCATGCGCAGCAGATTGGAAGAACTGCAGGAGTACCTGCCCTGAGTTGGAGGACCCAGATAGATGTTCTAGAGGAACAGAACAGGGAATCATCTTGACACATTGATGTATGAGGGATAGCTTGGTGACATATTGGCATGAAAGGCGCAGTGTGAGGTGAGAGATTGATTTCTTTTTTTGGTTGGATATATGTGCCATCTTGGAGCCATCTTGAATAGTGGAGGCTGCACTGTAGTTTTATCTTTTTATATATTGTTTCCTTTTGTTTGTTTGCATGTAATAAATGTTTGTATGATAACAGCTGGTTTGTGCGCTTGTCCTGGTGATGCTTCCTGGATAGCGAGAGAGAGAGGCGGTTGCAAATTAGTGGTCAATAACTCATAAAGGGGAATTTACGAGATCATCCATAAAAATAAGAAGAGTTTGGGGGAGTCACGGCGGCTCGAGTGGGTGTATATGCGTGACAACTAGGAAAGTTTGGAGCCACAACCATGAATAAAAGTGACGTTGAACCTTTCTCAGAGAACAAGACGCTTACAGGGTGATCTCCCAACTAATTGCAAGCACTCCAGTGTCCATTGGTGGTCGACAGACGGCAGCGGGAATGTGGTTGCCGCGGTCGGTCATATTTTTATCTGGGAGTGGTTGGGGTCTCTGTTCGTCAGTAAGCAAATATTAGTTTGGTTCAATAACCAAGTTATATAAAATCCCCAACCCCTCGATACGGTTCAGCTGTGAACAGTGGCTGTGCAGCTGTGAACAGTGGCTGTGCAGCTGTGAACAGTGGCTGTACATCTGTGAACAGTGGCTGTGCAGCTATGAGCAGTGGCTGTGCAGCTGTGAGCAGTGGCTGTGCAGCTGTGAGCAGTGGCTGTGCAGCTGTTAACAGTGGCTGTGCAGCTGTGAGCACTGGCTGTGCAGCTATGAGCAGTGGCTGTGCAGCTGTTAGCAGTGGCTGTGCAGCTGTTAACAGTGGCTGTGCAGCTGTGAGCAGTGGCTGTGCAGCTATGAGCAGTGGCTGTGCAGCTGTGAGCAGTGGCTGTGCAGCTGTGTACAGTTTCTGGACAAATGTGAGCAGTGGCTGTACATCTGTGAGCAGTGGCTGTGCAGCTGTGAGCAGTGGCTGTGCAGCTGTGAGCAGTGGCTGTGCAGCTGTGAGCAGTGGCTGTGCAGCTGTGAGCAGTGGCTGTGCAGCTGTGAACAGTTTCTGGGCAACTGTGAACAGTGGCTGTGCAGCTGTGAACAGTTTCTGGGCAACTGTGAACAGTGGCTGTGCAGCTGTGAACAGAGGCTGTGCAGCTGTGAACAGAGGCTGTGCAGCTGTGAACATAACAATACCACTACCACCACCACAAACAATTTAACACCCATCGCCCCGAGCAATACCACTACCACAACAACATTACCACCACCACAACAACCACCAACAACAGTACAGCTACCACAACAACATTACCACCACCACAAAAACCACCAACAACAGTACAGCTACCACAACAACATTACCACCACCACCACAACATTACCACCACCACAACAACATTACCACCACCACCACAACATTACCACCACCACAACAACATTACCACCACCACCACAACAACATTACCACCACCACCACCACAACATTACCACCACCACAACAACATTACCACCACCACCACAACAACATTACCACCACCACCACAACAACATTACCACCACCACCACAACATTACCACCACCACAACAACATTACCACCACCACCACAACATTACCACCACCACAACAACATTACCACCACCACCACCACAACAACATTACCACCACCACCACAACAACATTACCACCACCACAACAACATTACCACCACCACCACCACAACAACATTACCACCACCACCACAACAACATTACCACCACCACAACAACATTACCACCACCACCACAACAACATTACCACCACCACCACAACATTACCACCACCACAACAACATTACCACCACCACCACAACAACAACATTACCACCACCACCACCACAACAACATTACCACCACCACCACAACAACATTACCACCACCACAACAACATTACCACCACCACCACAACATTACCACCACCACCACAACAACATTACCACCACCACCACCACAACAACATTACCACCACCACCACCACAACATTACCACCACCACCACAACAACATTACCACCACCACCACAACAACATTACCACCACCACCACAACAACATTACCACCACCACCACAACAACATTACCACCACCACCACAACAACATTACCACCACCACCACAACAACATTACCACCACCACCACCACAACATTACCACCACCACCACAACAACATTACCACCACCACCACAACAACATTACCACCACCACCACAACAACATTACCACCACCACAACAACATTACCACCACCACCACAACATTACCACCACCACCACAACATTACCACCACCACCACCACAACATTACCACCACCACCACCACAACAACATTACCACCACCACCACCACAACAACATTACCACCACCACCACAACAACATTACCACCACCACCACAACATTACCACCACCACCACAACAACATTACCACCACCACCACAACATTACCACCACCACAACAACATTACCACCACCACCACAACAACAACATTACCACCACCACCACCACAACAACATTACCACCACCACCACAACAACATTACCACCACCACCACAACATTACCACCACCACCACCACAACATTACCACCACCACCACCACAACAACATTACCACCACCACCACCACAACAACATTACCACCACCACCACAACAACATTACCACCACCACCACAACATTACCACCACCACCACAACAACATTACCACCACCACAACAACATTACCACCACCACCACAACAACATTACCACCACCACAACAACATTACCACCACCACCACAACAACATTACCACCACCACCACAACATTACCACCACCACAACAACATTACCACCACCACCACAACAACATTACCACCACCACCACAACATTACCACCACCACCACAACAACATTACCACCACCACAACAACATTACCACCACCACCACCACAACATTACCACCACCACCACCACAACATTACCACCACCACCACCACAACATTACCACCACCACCACAACAACATTACCACCACCACCACAACAACATTACCACCACCACAACAACATTACCACCACCACCACCACAACATTACCACCACCACCACCACAACAACATTACCACCACCACCACAACAACATTACCACCACCACCACAACAACATTACCACCACCACAACAACATTACCACCACCACCACCACAACATTACCACCACCACCACCACAACAACATTACCACCACCACCACCACAACATTACCACCACCACCACAACAACATTACCACCACCACCACAACAACATTACCACCACCACCACAACAACATTACCACCACCACCACAACAACATTACCACCACCACCACCACAACATTACCACCACCACCACCACAACAACATTACCACCACCACCACAACAACATTACCACCACCACCACAACAACATTACCACCACCACCACAACATTACCACCACCACCACCACAACATTACCACCACCACAACAACATTACCACCACCACCACCACAACATTACCACCACCACCACAACATTACCACCACCACCACAACATTACCACCACCACCACAACATTACCACCACCACAACAACATTACCACCACCACCACAACAACATTACCACCACCACCACAACAACATTACCACCACCACCACAACATTACCACCACCACCACAACAACATTACCACCACCACAACAACATTACCACCACCACCACAACAACATTACCACCACCACCACAACATTACCACCACCACCACAACATTACCACCACCACCACAACAACATTACCACCACCACCACAACATTACCACCACCACAACAACATTACCACCACCACCACAACATTACCACCACCACCCACAACATTACCACCACCACCACCACCACAACATTACCACATTACCACCACAACAACATTATTACCACCACCACCACAACATTACCACCACCACAACAACATTACCACCACCACAACAACATTACCACCACCACCACAACATTACCACCACCACAACAACATTACCACCACCACCACAACATTACCACCACCACCACAACATTACCACCACCACCACAACATTACCACCACCACCACAACATTACCACCACCACCACAACATTACCACCACCACACACAACATTACCACACCACCACAACATTACCACCACCACCACAACATTACCACCACCACAACAACAACATTACCACCACCACAACAACATTACCACCACCACAACAACATTACCACCACCACCACCACAACATTACCACCACCACAACAACATTACCACCACCACCACAACAACATTACCACCACCACCACATCACAACATTACCACCACCACCACAACATTACCACCACACACAACAACACCACCACCACCACAACAACATTACCACCACCACACACAACATTACCACCACCACACCACAACATTACCACCACCACAACAACATTACCACCACCACAACATTACCACCACCACCACCACAACATTACCACCACCACCACAACATTACCACCACCACACAACATTACCACCACCACCACCACAACATTACCACCACCACCACCACAACATTACCACCACCACCACCACAACATTACCACCACCACCACCACAACATTACCCACCACCACCCCACACAACATTACCACCACCACCACCACAACATTACCACCACAACACCACCACAACACCACAACACCACCACCACCACCCACAACATTACCACCACCACCACCACAACATTACCACCACCACCACACAACAACATTACCACCACCACCACCACAACATTACCACCACCACCACCACCACACAACATTACCACCACCACCACCACAACATTACCACCACCACCACCACACAACATTACCACCACCACCACAACAACATTACCACCACCACCACCACAACATTACCACCACCACCACACCACAACATTACCACCACCACCACAACATTACCACCACCACCACCACAACAACATTACCACCACCACACAACAACATTACCACCACCACCACAACATTACCACCACCACCACAACATTACCACCACCACCACAACAACATTACCACCACCACCACAACAACATTACCACCACCACCACAACAACATTACCACCACCACCACAACAACATTACCACCACCACAACAACATTACCACCACCACACAACAACATTACCACCACCACCACAACATTACAACCACCACCACCACAACAACATTACCACCACCACCACAACATTACCACCACCACCACAACATTACCACCACCACCACCACAACAACATTACCACCACCACCACAACATTACCACCACCACCACAACAACATTACCACCACCACACACAACATTACCACCACCATTACCACATTACCACCACCACCACCACAACATTACCACCACCACCACAACATTACCACCACCACCACAACAACATTACCACCACCACCACACACCATTACCACCACCACCACCACAACATTACCACCACCACCACAACAACATTACCACCACCACCACAACAACATTACCACCACCACCACAACAACATTACCACCACCACCACAACAACATTACCACCACCACAACAACATTACCACCACCACCACAACATTACCACCACCACCACAACATTACCACCACCACCACAACAACATTACCACCACCACCACAACATTACCACCACCACCACAACATTACCACCACCACCACAACATTACCACCACCACAACATTACCACCACCACAACATTACCACCACCACCACAACATTACCACCACCACAACAACATTACCACCACCACCACAACATTACCACCACCACCACAACATTACCACCACCACAACAACATTACCACCACCACCACAACATTACCACCACCACAACAACATTACCACCACCACAACAACATTACCACCACCACCACAACATTACCACCACCACCACAACAACATTACCACCACCACAACAACATTACCACCACCACCACAACACCACCACCACCACGAACAACTGTACAGCTACCACAACAACATTACCACCACCACCACAACCACGAACAACTGTACAGCTACCACAACAACATTACCACCACCACCACAACAACATTACCACCACCACCACAACATTACCACCACCACAACAACATTACCACCACCACCACAACAACATTACCACCACCACCACAACATTACCACCACCACAACAACATTACCACCACCACAACAACATTACCACCACCACCACAACAACATTACCACCACCACAACAACATTACCACCACCACCACAACCACGAACAACTGTACAGCTACCACAACAACATTACCACCACCACCACAACCACGAACAACTGTACAGCTACCACAACAACATTACCACCACCACCACAACAACATTACCACCACCACAACAACATTACCACCACCACAACAACCACCAACAACAGTACAGCTACCACAACAACATTACCACCACCACCACAACCACGAACAACTGTACAGCTACCACAACAACATTACCACCACCACCACAACAACATTACCACCACCACAACAACATTACCACCACCACAACAACATTACCACCACCACAACAACCACCAACAACAGTACAGCTACCACAACAACATTACCACCACCACAACAACATTACCACCACCACCACAACAACATTACCACCACCACAACCACCAACAACAGTACAGCTACCACAACAACATTACCACCACCAACAACCACCAACAACAGTACAGCTACCACAACAACATTACCACCACCACAACAACCACCAACAACAGTACAGCTACCACAACAACATTACCACCACCACAACAACCACCAACAACAGTACAGCTACCACAACAACATTACCACCACCAACAACCACCACCAACAACCACCAACAACAGTACAGCTACCACAACAACATTACCACCACCAACAACCACCAACAACTGTACAGCTACCACAACAACATTACCACCACCACCAACAACCACCAACAACAGTACCACCAATAGCAGGAGCTCAAACAGTAAATAAACAACATTAGGTCAGATATCTCCTTTTACTGTGTGACAAAATTTCCCTTATTAACTTGGTACAAAAATACTCTCGATTTGGTCTTCGTGAACAATTAGGAAATAATCAGACATTATTGTCTCAAATACAACATAATTTGATCACAAACTCGTACAAACGTTATTACACGTAATAGTACAAAGAAATCAACATAATTAAATAGAAATCTATGTAATTACTAAATCAATATAATTACTAAGATATTTATGAATTTACAAAGAAAATAACAAAATGAAAGTAATGAGATTACAAAGGAAACATAAAATAATTCCTTTACGAAAACTATTGTAATTACATATCTGTATATTGTCAGAACATATTGAGATCCCATGGTATACAAATATAATTCCGAAAACATAAAAGACTTAAAAGTATAACTACCTGCGGGAAATAATAAATTTTATCACAGAAGTGAAAACTATTCAAGCTACAAAAGCCCCCAAAGTACACGAACGACTCTTTTCAGCATTCGGGTCCAGGAATCCGTGTATAGAATTCGGCCTCGCTTTAAGCCTCGTGTTGATACTCCTGCTAACTGTACACCAGAACAACTTCTATACTCTGGTTACGTGTTGGGTAACCAGCTTGAAAACGGGTTCCGTTCGAACCCTTTTTATCCTTTTTCGCATTTTATAACGATTTGTGTTCTTGTTATTTATATAAAGATATTTTTATTTATTGAATATATTGGTATATAATTGTTGAGTCCAATTTCTTCTTATACTTTTCATCTTTCCTTTAATTAATAATTTGTCTTTCTTATTGTTTTTATTTTATAACTAGCAGTACCCGGCCACGCGTTGCTGTGGCTCAGCTTGAGCCACAGCAACCTTCCCTGTCCCTCACTCCTCCCCACCATTCTCCCCTCATCCGTCCCCTCGTCCTCCCCACTCCCTCATCCGATGCCTTCCCAAATAGTCTGATGTTCCCATCAGAAAATTGGGAACATCAAGTGATCTGATATTCCCATCACTGAAATATAAGAAACAAGTAAAAAATTAAAATATGAAAAAATAAAAAAATCAACTATACTCATGAAATGAACGGTCTGGTAAACAACACAGCTCAATTCCAACGCAATTCACACAAAATAATTAAATCAAAATGAAAATAAATCAAAATTTATGAAAATTCAATTTATCAATGCAATCAGAAACAGTGAAATGGAATTGTAACATATTTAGTATAGCATGTGTGTTGCTCTTACATGCAACAGATGGCGCTGTTTTTCAAGAAAAGCATAGTTTTACCTGCCACAGGTGTGGCATCTATATAGTAGATGTATAAAAAGACGCACCTATTCGAATGGAACGTTGTGTCAAAATTTCAAAGCAATCGGTGAAGAACTTTCGGAGATTAGCGGTTATGCTCCAATGAACAGTGTTTTGTAGAAAGCCTATTGGTCCATATTTCTTGATGCTTCTATATTGGAGCGGAGTCTTGAGGTGGGTAGAATATAGTTGTGCAATAATTGGCTGTTGATTGCTGGTGTTGACTTCTTGATGTGTAGTGCCTCGCAAACGTCAAGCCGCCTGCTATCGCTGTATCTATCGATGATTTCTGTGTTGTTTACTAGGATTTCTCTGGCGATGGTTTGGTTATGGGAAGAGATTATATGTTCCTTAATGGAGCCCTGTTGCTTATGCATCGTTAAACGCCTAGAAAGAGATGTTGTTGTCTTGCCTATATACTGGGTATATAGAAGGAAAGTGAAAAGCCATGCAACCTCTGAAGAGACAACTAACACAACACCTATACCCCCTATTAGACTATTTTACAGGAACTTCTTTTCCACAGCTCATAAAACGGAGGAAAGGGTCCTGAAAGATATTGTTAATAGAAACGTTATCCCTACAGACAAAAATCAGAGGATACAACTGACGATTTACTATAAAACCAGAAAAACGGCCAGCCTACTCATGAGAAACTCTCCAGACACAAAACAGAACGCTTTAAAAGAGACTAATGTCGTCTATGCCTTCAAATGCCCACTTGGGGACTGTAAGCTCCAAAAAAAACAGTATATAGGCAAGACAACAACATCTCTTTCTGTTGCATAAGCAACAGGGCTCCATTAAGGAACATATAATCTCTTCCCATAACCAAACCATCGCCAGAGAAATCCTAGTAAACAACACAGAAATCATCGATAGATACAGCGATAGCAGGCGGCTTGACGTTTGCGAGGCACTACACATCAAGAAGTCAACACCAGCAATCAACAGCCAATTATTGCACAACTATATTCTACCCACCTCAAGACTCCGCTCCAATATAGAAGCATCAAGAAATATGGACCAATAGGCTTTCTACAAACACTTCTATTCAATACCCATTGTTTCTGTTCTGTCTTGTGTTGATACTTTTAATACCCTATTAATATCCCCTCCTGTTCTGTCTTGTGTTAATGCCACATCACCCTTCCCACCTCACTCAAATGTAGATATAAAATCAGAGATACGTTCTAATTAGTTGTGTATTTGTGAAGTCTTTGAAAATGTAATAAGTTTTACGAAACGCGCCCGTGTCGCGTCAGACTAGAAATAAAAATGAATTTTGGAGAAGTGATTTTTGATTTACCTCCAACAGTGAAGCGTAATGTACGAAAGATTGAGAAAATTCGTGTTAGAATTATTAATCTTACTTTTTCGGTCATATTTAATATATGTCTACAGGAAAGACTGCTACCAAAATATACTAATATATATATATATATATATATATATATACATATTGGTGTATACTGGCAGCAGGTTTTCTTTCAAACATGTATCATTGAATATGACCGCATATTCTGTATTTATTATTTTCTGGTTTAGGGCTTCTATCCCTCTAACTATTTTCTTAGCATCAGGGCTTAATTGAAATAGGAGTTCTCCAAAACTCATTTTCGTACTTTTAAGGTGAAGAAAAGAAGTGATTTACTATAGAGATTTACTATATATAGTATATATTACTATATATATATATATATAATATAGATTTACTATATACACTTGCCCCCACGAAGGATGTAACCTTCAATGTAAGTACATAGGTATGACGTCGACCAAGCTGACGAGGCGTTTGACATGCCATCTTCAATCTGGTGCCCCTAGGAATCACATGAGACAAGCCCATGACATTACTCTAACAAGAGAAATGTTGAACAAGAATACTTGCATAATAGACAAAACCCAAGATTCAAGAAGATTACAAATTCTTGAGGCAATTCACATAAGAATAGAGCGACCTACCATGAACACCCAAATCACGGAACTATTTACTCTACCCACCATGAGAGTAAGGACAAGACAAGAACATATCGATGCCAACACAGAAGACAATGTCCAACATAACAGGCCAATTACACTGGATTAATCTTTGTGTTTAGATAGGAGATGCCTCGTATGGGCCAATAAGCCTTCTGCAGCCCCTATGTTTATCCCTTATGTATCCCCCCATGTTTTCACCTTCATTGTATTATCACCTGACCTAATGCGGGTATAAAATCAACTAGTATTGTAAGATCTGTTCACTTGAGAATGAACCATGGAGGTTCGAAACGTCGTGCAAATTATACAAATAAGTGTAATACACTCTATAGTAAATCACTTCTTTTCTTCACCTTAAAAGTACGAAAATGAGTTTTGGAGAACTCCTATTTCAATTAAGCCCTGATGCTAAGAAAATAGTTAGAGGGATAGAAGCCCTAAACCAGAAAATAATAAATACAGAATATGCGGTCATATTCAATGAAACATATATATATATATATATATATATATATATATATATATATATATATATATATATATATATATATATATATATTAGTATATTTTGGTAGCAGTCTTTCCTGTAGACATATATTATTAAATATGACCGAAAAAGTAAGATTAATAATTCTAACACGAATTTTCTCAATCTTTCGTACATTTCTTTTCACTGTTGGAGGTAATTCAATTCTCCAAAATTCATTTTTATTTCTAGTCTGACGCGACACTTGAGCGCGTTTCGTAAAACTTATTACATTTTCAAAGACTTTAGTTAACACATACACAACTGAATAGAACTTACACATCTCCAATTTTGTTTATATCTACATTTGAGTGAGGTGGATGGGGTGAGGTGGTATTTAATAAGGTATTAATTTCATCAACACAAGCCAGAACATGAAACAATGGGTATTGAATAGAAGTGATTGTAGAAAGCCTATTGGTCCATATTTCTTGATGCTTCTATATTGGAGCGGAGTCTTGAGGTGGGTAGAATATAGTTGTGCATTAATTGGCTGTTGATTGCTGGTGTTGACTTCTTGATGCGTGTAATGCCTCGCAAACGTCAAGCCGCCTGCTATCGCTGTATCTATCGATGATTTCTGTGTTGTTTACTAGGATTTCTCTGGCGATGGTTTGGTTGTGGGAAGAGATTATATGTTCCTTAATGGAGCCCTGTTGCTTATGCATCGTTAAACGCCTAGAAAGAGATGTTGTCGTCTTGCCTATATACTTTTTTTTTGAGCTTACAGTCCCCAAGAGGGCATTTGAAGGCATAGACGACATTAGTCTCTTTTAAAGTGTTCTGTTTTGTGTCTGGAGAGTTTCTCATGAGTAGGCTGGCCGTTTTTCTGGTTTTATAGTAAATCGTCAGTTGTATCCTCTGATTTTTGTCTGTAGGGATAACGTTTCTATTAACAATATCTTTCAGGACCCTTCCGTTTTATGAGCTGTGGAAAAGAAGTTCCTGTAAAATAGTCTAATAGGGGGTATAGGTGTTGTGTTGTTGTCTCTTCAGAGGTTGCATGGCGTTTCACTTTCCTTCTTATGATGTCTTCGACGAAACCATTGGAGAATCCGTTGTTGACTAGGACCTGCCTTACCCTACAGAGTTCTTCATCGACTTGCTTCCATTCTGAGCTGTGGCTGAGAGCACGGTCGACATATGCGTTAACAACACTCCTCTTGTACTTATCTGGGCAGTCGCTTTTGGCATTTGGGCACATTCCTATGTTCGTTTCCTTAGTGTAGACTGCAGTGTGGAAACCTCCGCTCTTTTCCATGACTGTTACATCTAGAAAGGGCAGCTTCCCATCCTTTTCCATCTCGTAAGTGAAACGCAGCACGGAACTCCGCTCAAATGCCTCCTTCAACTCCTGCAGATGTCTGACATCAGGTACCTGTGTAAAAATGTCGTCAACATACCTGCAGTATATGGCCGGTTTCATGTTCATGTCGACTAAGACTTTTTGCTCGATGGTACCCATGTAGAAGTTTGCAAACAGGACACCTAGGGGAGAACCCATGGCGACCCCATCTACTTGCTTATACATGTGCCCATCCGGGCTCAAGAAGGGTGCCTCTTTAGTACAAGCTTGGAGTAGTTTCCTTCGGATATTTTCTGGTATGTCAAGAGGAGTACAGGCTGGATCACGATACACTCTGTCGGCTATCATCCCGATTGTCTCGTCCACTGGTACGTTAGTGAACAGCGATTCTACGTCCAACGAGGCTCTTATCCCTGTGGCCCGTGTGCCCCGCAGTAAGTCAACAAATTCCTTTGGAGACTTCAGGCTGAAGGCGCAAGGAACATAAGGAGTCAGCAGGCCGTTGAGTCGCTTCGCCAGTCTGTACGTGGGTGTGGGTATCTGGCTAATGATTGGCCGAAGTGGGTTTCCAGGCTTGTGCGTCTTGACATTTCCATACGCATATCCAGGTTTATATTCCCCAATGATCTTTGGCAGGTGGAGTCCGGATTTCTTGGCGTTCACAGTTTCGATCAGTTTGTTGACCTTTGCTTTCAATTCGGCTGTAGTGTCCTTCGTTACCCTTTGGAACTTAGTTTGGTCAGAGAGTATGAGGTTCATTTTCGCCAGATATTCGTCTTTTTTAAGAAAGACATATATTGGCGACTTGTCACCTCTCCTGACAACTATCTCCTTGTTCTCACGAAGGCTTTTAGCTGCCGCTTTGAGCTCGGGGGACAGTATGGTGCTTCTGTAATTGCCTCGATTCTTTCCTCCTCCTGCAATAAGTTCTGCTTGTAAGGTGTCTTTGGTAGTGACCTTCTTTTGTGTCTCGAGGTCGAATATGTCGTCCAACAGAATTTCCAACTCTACTTTCCGGGCCATCTCACTCGGAGAATTGATTTTTGGAGAATTGATTTTTGAATTACCTCCAACAGTAAAAAGAAATGTACGAAAGATTGAGAAAATTCGTGTTAGAATTATTAATCTTACTTTTTCGGTCATATTTAATAATATATATATTATTAATCTTACTTTTTCGGTCATATTTAATAATATATATATTATTAATCTTACTTTTTCGGTCATATTTAATAATATATATATTATTAAATATGACCGAAAAAGTAAGATTAATAATTCTAACACGAATTTTCTCAATCTTTCGTACATTTCTTTTTACTGTTGGAGGTAATTCAAAAATCAATTCTCCAAAAATCAATTCTCCGAGTGAGATGGCCCGGAAAGTAGAGTTGGAAATTCTGTTGGACGACATATTCGACCTCGAGACACAAAAGAAGGTCACTACCAAAGATACCTTACAAGCAGAACTTATTGCAGAAGGAGGAAAGAATCGAGGCAACTACAGAAGCACCATACTGTCCCCCGAGCTCAAAGCGGCAGCTAAATATATATATATATATATATATATATATATATATATATATATATATATATATATATATATGTCGTACCTAGTAGCCAGAACGCACTTCTCAGCCTACTATGCAAGGCGTGATTTGCCTAATAAGCCAAGTTTTCATGAATTAATTGTTTTTCGACTACCTAACCTAACTTTTTCGGCTACCTAACCAAACCTAACCTATAAAGATAGGTTAGGTTAGGTAGGGTTGGTTAGGTTCGGTCATATATCTACGTTAATTTTAACTCCAATAAAATAAAATTGACCTCATACATAATGAAATGGGTAGCTTTATCATTTCATAAGAAAAAAAATTGAGAAAATATAATAATTCAGGAAAACTTGGCTTATTAGGCAAATCGGGCCTTGCATAGTAGGCATAGAAGTGAGTTCTGGCTACTAGGTACGACATATATATATATATATATATATATATATATATATATATATATATATTGTGACGGTAACGCGTTGGTGTTCGGCTGTTTAAGGCTAGGGGTATGGCCTCGTCACATAGTTATAAAAAAAAAAATAGAAAACTGGAACTTCGTCTGTGGTAAGGTAAGGAGAAGACACACAAAACACAAGTAAACTTTAACAATGAAATTTTAATTACGTTAAATAAATCAAAACATGAAAATAATGCACAAACAAATATGTATAATAAAATCAATGAATCAAAATAATAAGAATACTTAAATGACACAATGAAAAGTTACGTTAAGGCAAAATAACAAGAAGTGCAACACAAAAGTTAAGTGGGAGGTGCTGGAATATTGGCTTAAAGCCACCACCTCTCTCAGTACACTCTAGAGTCTAGCTGGGAGGAGTGCTGGCTACGAAAGCACGGAACATTCTGAGGACTGATGTTGGGGCGACCCCAGACATCAGGTAGTATTGGGGGGCGAGTGCAGGTGCAGCCAGACCGGCGACCAATCAGCGGAGCCGTAGCGATCAACGGGTAGTTTGGTGATTTGGGTCCGAACAGGTGGCGGGCTGCATACGTTTCTGCTCACCCTTGCAAGCCTTGCTGGTGTTGTTGTCGTTGTTGGACATTTCTTCCATAGTCTTTTTATATAATTGTGAAGACGTAATTTTGGAGGGAAGAGCAGGCTCAATCTCTTGAAGGAGATTATCGTCACAACTCTCCCCCGAAGCCTGCGGTTCTGGAAGAAGTACGTCGTTATGTGGTGGAGTAATGGATGGAGTCGCTTCTACTTCATAAACTCTGGAGAGGGCATCGGCTATGGTGTTGTCAGACTCTTGGTATAGTGTGTCTCCAGGTTGAATTTCTGCAGTTAGCAAGCCCATAGTAGAAGACGTTGAGATGAGAAGTGGGCGTGCTGCAGGAGGTGTAGGGTGGTGTGGTCCGTATTGATGGTGGACCGAGCACTTTTCAGGTGTGGAGTGAAGTGCTGAAGCTTCAGGATGAGGAAGAGTAGCTCCTTGCCAATTGTTCCGTAGATCCTTGTAGCAGTAGTCGCTGACAGGTGTATTCTTCTCGCCTCGTTGCTGCATCACGACACCACCCACGTCGGTACCATTGGCGTCGACATGGAGGATGAAGGGCTTATCTGACGAGGTGAGAGTGGAATTAGAAGAGGGCATAGGAGCACGATTATTATCCTGAAAGCATTTGGGAAGATCATTAAGGATTTCGGAATTAGAAAGCGCTGACTCCTTGTCAGTGCTTTCGGGAGGAGAAGCTGGGAAGGTCTCACTGTGGATGTAGGGTTCTGTGAATGTGGAATAATTAGTCAAGACAGTGGGAGGAGTACCATTATATTGCTTCAGGAGGTTGACGTGGCACAGCTGGGTCTTCCGCCGCCTATCAGGAGTCTCTATCACATAATTATTATTATTCCTGCACTCTTTGACGCAGTAGGGTCCTGAAAATCTGTTTTGTAAAGGTGAACCTGGGATAGGGAAATAAGCAAGGACGAAGTCTCCCGGCTTGAATTTTCTTACTTTGCTGGTCTGGTCGTAATGAGTCTTCATTCTCACCTGGGCTTTCAATAGATTATCATGAGCAAAGCGGTGGACTCTCTCTAGAATGTGTTGAAGGTTTTGAAGAAACTGGGGCACATTCTGATGCTCACTGAAGAGAGTCTTTGAAAGCCTTAAGGGGAGTACGGCACTTACGGCCGTAGAGCATCTCATAAGGAGATACTCCTAGGGACTCATTGGGGAGACTTCTGAAAATACACATTATTAGGTCAATCTGCTTATCCCAATCCTTTGAGGTTTCACTACAAAACTTTTTCAAGAGTGCTTTGATGGTCTGATGACTACGTTCAAGAGAACCCTGTGAAGCAGGATGATAGGGGCTGGACAATACCTGTTTGATGTTGAACTCCTCCAGTGTCCTTTTGAAGAGATCACTGGTGAAGTTGGTGCCACAGTCACTTTGAATCTCCCTGGGAAATCCGTATTGAGTGAAGATCTTCAATAGATGTTTGATAACCGTAGCAGCCGTGATGTTCTTCACTGGAACTGCTATGGGAAATCTGGTGGTAGGACACAGGATGGTTAGGATGTAGGCGTTACCTGAACTGGTCCGAGGTAAAGGACCAACACAGTCTATTATGAGTCTGTGGAAAGGTTCCGCAGGCACCTGTATGGGAATCAGTGGTGCTCTGGGAATGGAGACGTTCGGTTTGCCTGCCATCTGACATGTATGACACTGTTTTACGTACTGTTTGACGTTATTTACCATACCTGGCCAGTAGTAGTCTTGGCGAATCCCATGGTAAGTCTTGTTGAAGCCGTAGTGGGAGAATGCTCCATGGGCCAGGTGTAGAATAGTGGGCCGCAGGCTGGTGGGAATCACAAGTTGTTCGGTGTTGGCCCAATCGTCCTCCTCCTTCAGTTTACTGGGTCTATATCTGCGGTAGAGCAAGTCGTTCTCTAGGAAGAACCCAGGAATACTGTCGGGTTGAGTCTCAGCCTGGAAAAACAATGGTGTTAAAGTAAGATCTTCCCTCTGCAACTTACGGAACTCCAACTTGGTCAGATGCGGGGGTAGTTTCTGAGGGTCTTGAGGGACAGCGGTAGCAGTAGAGTCAGCTGGCTGTGGACGTGCGGCTTGTGCACGGGTGGTCACGAGAACCGGAGGAGAAACTTCATCACTCTCTTGAACCTCTGCTGGAACATACTCAAGAATAGGGTTACTTGGCACAGAGTTACACACCTGGGGTTTGTCCATGACGATCAGGTTGGTCGGTTGCAGGTCTTCTGCCAAGTCGTTGCCTAGGAGAAGTTGCACTCCAGGCATGGGAAAAGGCTTTTCCCTGACGGCGACTTGGACTTCCCCGTTCACGTAGGGACAATCCAGGTGGACTCTGGCGAGAGGGTATGGAGTGGTAGCAGTGAGGTCAGTGATGAAGACTGTTTCCCCGGTGTAGACTATGTTGGGCACAGCCGACTTCAAGATGATCGATTGTAGAGCCGCTGTGTCCCTCAAGATCTTCAATTTGAAACGTCCCTCCGGATTTGAACCGTTGGCAGAGACAGTTCCAGTATACAGGTGGTTACTGAAAAGAGAAAGATCATTAACATCAACACCAACATTCATCACAGGCTTACCGGACTTAGGAGGAGTTGGTTTGGGTCTTTGTTGGTCAGTGGTTCCCTTGTATTGAGACTTACCACACTTGTCTATGGTATGTCCATAGAGTCTACAATACTTGCAGTACAGTTGTGAACCAGCTTGATCGGGGCTCACCTTCTCGTAACTGTACCACGACTTCTTACTGGAGGATGGTTCAGGTGTCAGCCGGTGGATGAGGCTGTAAGTGTCAGCCGACTTAGCACACTTCAGGTAGTCGGTTTCTTCTTTATCTGCTAAGTAGAGGCGGACAGGAGGCGGCACACGTCTCAAGAATTCTTCAACAAGCATCAGGTTGACGAGTTCTGTAAAAGTAGAGACATGTGCTGCTTCCAGCCATTTCATGAAATACCTCCGTTTCGTGTTAGCAAACTCGAGGAAGGTAGTGGTACTTGCCTTCAGGTGGTCACGGAATTTCCTTCTATAACTTTCAGTAGAGAGGAGGTAGGCGTCCAACACTGCTTGTTTCAGAGTGTAGTAGTCATTCTCAGACGCCAAAGTACTGAGTGTGACTGCAGCTCTACCTGTAAGATGGACTCTGAGAAGTGTTGCCCATTGGTCGACAGGCCAACTGAGTTGATTAGCAAGGGTTTCAAAGGTGGTAAAGAACACATCAACTTCTGCTTCTACAAAGGATGGCATTAACTTACTTGCATGTGATATATTAAAACTGACGGGAAGATTGGCAGTAGCTTGTTGGCGTTGAGTGAAGTGTGAAGTTTCCAAGGCGATTTCACGTTGACGACACTCTAGAGCCAGAGTCGCTTGTTGCTTGTCATGTTCGCGTTGTATTTCCAACTCGCGTCTTTTGGTTTCAAGCTGTACTCGTTCCCGCTCCTGGAGTAGTGCAACCTCACGTTCCTGGAGGGCGAGTCCACGTTCGTGTTCTTCTCTCCTCAAGGCAGCTTCACGTTCTCTGAGGGTGATTTCTCTTTCTTGTTCCTCTCTCCTCAAAGCAGCTGCTTCCCTTTGCTGTTCACGGGCTTCCCTTTGCTGCTCACGTTCAATTTTAGCCAGCTCTAGTTTAAGTTTCATCGTTGCCAAGTCAGTTTTATCTGCAATATAGTAAGTTTCATGAGTTTCAGAGTCTATCTTACCTTGCTCTAAATAGTAATCCAGCAACAGGTTGTGTAGGTCATTTTTGTTGGCTTGGTAGGGAACTTCTAGTTGATACTCATGTGCAAGAGTTTGTAGTTCAGTCCTCTTGGCACGACTTAAAGTCCCTATTTCACCTGCTGGATTTGCACGGAAAGTTTGGAGACGAAACATGGTGAAATTAGCAAATAAAGGTACACGAATGTTCAATAATGAAATGTCAGAAACAGGACAACGTGGCAACTGGTACCTATCCTGTGTGATCTTTAACAATTAACGTTAAGTGAAAGATATTAAATGATTACATTAAATCAAGGGCGCAGGAAATCTTGTACCCGGTACTCATGTAAGAGAATAAGGGCAAGAAAATCCTACTAACAAATGAAACAAAGTTTCGAAAACAAATGAAACAGTTAAATGCTTCAAAAGTAAAATTGGTAGTCCAAGGATGTAGGCATACCTTGCCAAGTCTCTAAAGGACATAAAGCAAGTTTTTCCCACTGAATTTAATATGATACTTACAGAATTAGCGAACTTTTGTGCTCTGAAAAAATAAGCTAATTCCCTACCGTTGTATGTATCATCATCTCTGACTGACGTGTAGGGGTGCGAGGTGTCAACTGGTGACGAGAACTGCTGCTGAGGTCCCAATTCAGCAACTAAAGTTCGAGCTAGAGGAACTATGGCCCTCTTTGTCCTCCTACAGTCAGATTGCAGAAGATTGGGTACTCTTGACCCGGGGCAGACCACAGTACCAGGGTACCAATATGATGATCTGTCAGAATGAGAAATATTCAAGGGACATAGATGGTAAATACGAGTAATAACATGGAGGGAGAGATGACCAATTAAGAGTATGACTGAGGCCTACAGTCACCACGTAATCCAAAGTTGTCTCACCTTCACTATATGTTACTCTCGTAATGCACAATACACCGCACCTTATAAAAAATGAAATTGAATGAAAAATAGTAAAGCTACGTTAACAGAGTTAAATACGCTTACCATAAATTACCACTTGGCACCAGTACCTGAGTGAGGCTCCTAGGACAGGCCCCCATATAACTTGTGACGGTAACGCGTTGGTGTTCGGCTGTTTAAGGCTAGGGGTATGGCCTCGTCACATAGTTATAAAAAAAAATAGAAAAACTGGAACTTCGTCTGTGGTAAGGTAAGGAGAAGACACACAAAACACAAGTAAAACTTTAACAATGAAATTTTAATTACGTTAAATAAATCAAAACATGAAAACATGGACAAACAAATATGTATAACAAAATCAATGAATCAAAACAATAAGAATACTTAAATGACACAATGAAAGTTACGTTAAGGCAAAATAATAAGAAGTGCAACACAAAAGTTAAGTGGGAGGTGCTGGAATATTGGCTTAAAGCCACCACCTCTCTCAGTACACTCTAGAGTCTAGCTGGGAGGAGTGCTGGCTACGAAAGCACGGAACATTCTGAGGACTGATGTTGGGGCGACCCCAGACATCGGGTAGTATTGGGGGGCGAGTGCAGGTGCAGCCAGACCGGCGACCAATCAGCGGAGCCGTAGCGATCAACGGGTAGTTTGGTGATTTGGGTCCGAACAGGTGGCGCGCTGCATACGTTTCTGCTCACCCTTGCAAGCCTTGCTGGTGTTGTTGTCGTTGTTGGACATTTCTTCCATAGTCTTTTTATATAATTGTGAAGACGTAATTTTGGAGGGAAGAGCAGGCTCAATCTCTTGAAGGAGATTATCGTCACATATATAGGGATCCAACTTGTACATACCGGGGCTCACATTAAGGCTGTTGTTACAATGTTTGATCAGAGCAGACTCGATCACGTTTCTTTCAACGAAATCCTTACTTTTAACAATACATTTTACCCCTGTGAAGTCGATAGAATGATCACATAAACTGGAATGTAAATACAATTCACTGGAGCGCTGGGCTGTACGAATAGCAGATGAATGCTGTTTTCAACGCGAGGAAAGAGATTTACCCGTCTGGCCGATGTAAACACATGCACACTCATTACGAGGGAATGAGTACACACTCAAGAAAGCATACAAAGAAAGCTACTCCAAGCCTGCTCTAAAAAGGCACCCTTCTTGGGTCCAGATGGGCACATGTATAAGCAAGTAGATGGTGTCGCCATGGGTTCTCCCCTAGGTGTCCTGTTTGCGAACTTCTACATGAGTACCATCGAGCAGAGGGTCTTAGTTGACATGGACTTGATGCCCGCCATATACTGCAGGTATGTTGACGACATTTTTATGCAGGTACCTGATGTCAGACGTCTGCAGCAGCTGAAGGAGGCATTCGAGCAGAATTCTGTGTTAAGTTTCACTTACGAGATGGAGACTGATGGGAAGCTGCCCTTTCTAGATGTAACAGTCACATAAAGGAGCGGAGACTTCCATACTGCAGTCTACACTAAGGAAACAAACATAGGAATGAGCCTCAATGCCAATAGTGACTGCCCAGACAGGTACAAGAGGAGTGTTGTTAACATATATGTCGACCGGGCTCTCAGCCACAGCTCAGGATGGAAACAAGTCGATGAAGAACTCTGTAGGGTAAGGCAGGTCCTAGTCAACAATGGCTTCTCTAACGGTTATGTTGAAGACGTCATAAAAAGAAAGGTGAAACGCCATGCACCTCTGAAGAGTCAACTAACACAACACATGTACCCCCTATTACACTGTTTACAGGAACTTCTTTTCTTTTCGACGGCTCATAAAACGGAGGAAAGTGTCTTGAAAGATATTATTAATACGAACGTTATCCCTACAGACAAAAATCAGAAAATATATTTGACAATTTACTACACGTCCAGAAAAAGTCAACATACTCATGAAAAACTCCCCAGACACCAAACAGAACGCCCTTGAAGGAAACCAACGTCGTCTATGCCTTCATATGCCCACTTGGGGACTGTAAGCCCAAGTGGGCTTACAAAGATCACAGTATATAGGCAAGACAATAAAGTCTCTTTCTAGGCGATTACCAATACCAGGAAGCGTTGCCTGGGACCAGGAAGCGTTGCCTGGGACCAGGAAGCGTTGACTGGGACCAGGAAGCGTTGACTGGGACCAGGAAGCGTTGACTGGGACCAGGAAGCGTTGACTGGGACCAGGAAGCGTTGACTGGGACCAGGAAGCGTTGACTGGGACCAGGAAGCGTTGACTGGGACCAGGAAGCGTTGACTGGGACCAGGAAGCGTTGACTGGGACCAGGAAGCGTTGACTGGGACCAGGAAGCGTTGACTGGGACCAGGAAGCGTTGACTGGGACCAGGAAGCGTTGACTGGGACCAGGAAGCGTTGACTGGGACCAGGAAGCGTTGACTGGGACCAGGAAGCGTTGACTGGGACCACGAAGCGTTGACTGGGACCACGAAGCGTTGACTGGGACCACGAAGCGTTGACTGGGACCACGAAGCGTTGACTGGGACCACGAAGCGTTGACTGGGACCACGAAGCGTTGCCTGGGACCAGGAAGCGTTGACTGGGACCAGGAAGCGTTGACTGGGACCAGGAAGCGTTGACTGGGACCACGAAGCGTTGACTGGGACCACGAAGCGTTGACTGGGACCAGGAAGCGTTGACTGGGACCACGAAGCGTTGACTGGGACCACGAAGCGTTGACTGGGACCAGGAAGCGTTGACTGGGACCAGGAAGCGTTGACTGGGACCAGGAAGCGTTGACTGGGACCAGGAAGCGTTGACTGGGACCAGGAAGCGTTGACTGGGACCAGGAAACGTTGACTGGGACCACGAAGCGTTGACTGGGACCACGAAGCGTTGACTGGGACTAGGAAGCGTTGACTGAGACCAGGAAGCGTTGACTGGGACCAGGAAGCGTTGCCTGTGACCATGAAGCGTTGCCTAAGACCAGGAAGCGTTGACTGGGACCAGGAAACGTTGACTAGGACCACGAAGCGTTGACTGGGACCACGAAGCGTTGACTGGGACCAGGAAGCGTTGACTGGGACCAGGAAGCGTTGACTGGGACCAGGAAGCGTTGCCTGTGACCATGAAGCGTTGCCTAAGACCAGGAAGCGTTGCCTGTGATCATCTGCTTGATACCTGGTTGATGGGGTTCTGGGAGTTCTTCTACTCCCCAAGCCCGGCTCGAGGCCAGGCTTGACTTGTGAGAGTTTGGTCCACCAGGCTGTTGCTTGGAGCGGCCCGCAGGCCCACATACCCACCACAGCCTGGTTGGTCCGGCACTCCTTGGAGGAAACAATCTAGTTTTCTCTTGAAGATGTCCACGGTTGTTCCGGCAATATTTCTTATGCTCGCTGGGAGGACGTTGAACAACCGTGAACCTCTGATGTTCATACAGTGTTCTCTGGTTGTGCCTATGGCACCTCTGCTCTTCACTGGTCCTATTCTGCATTTTCTTCCTTATCGTTCACTCCAGTACGTTGTTATTTTACTGTGTAGATTTGGGACCTGGCCCTCCAGTATCTTCCAGGTGTATATTATTTGGTATCTCTCTCGTCTCCTTTCTAGTGAGTACATTTGGAGAGCTTAGAGACGATCCCAATAATTTAGGTGCTTTATCGCGTCTATGCGTGCCGTATATGTTCTCTGTATTCCCTCTATTTCAGCAATCTCTCCTGCTCTGAAGGGGAAAGTGAGTACTGAGCAGTACTCAAGACGGGACAACACAAGTGACTTGAAGAGTACAACCATTATGATGGGATCTCAGGATTTGAAAGTTCTCGTAATCCATCCGATCATTTTTCTGGCTGACGCGATATTTGCTTGGTTATGCTCCCTAAACGTTAGATCGTCGGACATCATTATTCCCAAATCCTTGACATGCTGTTTTTCTACTATGGGAAGATTCGATTGTGTTTTGTACCCTGTATTATGTTTCAGATCCTCATTTTTGCCGTACCTGAGTACCTGGAATTTATCACTGTTAAACATCACGTTATTTTCTGCTGTGGTGCAAGGACTGTACCTTGAGGTACAGAGCTTTTAACTGCGTTTGGGCTCGATTTTATTTGATTAACTATTACTCTTTGTGTTCTGTTCGACAGGAAATTGAGTATCCAGCGTCCTACTTTACCAGTTATTCCCATGGACCTTATTTTGTGTGCTATCACCTCATTGTCGCATTTGTCGAACGCCTTTGCAAAGTCTGTGTATACTACATCTGCATTTTGCTTTTCTTCCAGAGCTTCTGTGATTTTGTCATAGTGATTGAGTAACTGTGACAGACAGGATCTTCCCGCTCTAAATCCATGTTGTCCTGGATTGTGTAACTCATTATTTTCCATAAAACTAGAAAGTTGATTCCTAATCACTCTTTCAAAAACTTTTATTATGTGAGAAGTTAGTGCAACTGGTCTATAATTTTTTTGCCAAGGTCTTACTACCCCTCTTGTGCAGAGGAGCTATATCTGGTGATTTAAGTGCAGCTGGTATCTCCCCTGTATCCAATACTGGTGAAAGTTTTTGATTTTGATTTTGCGTATGTGAAAAAAATATTTCGGATTTTTCTTTATCTCTTATATAGCTTTGTGTTCCAATTCCATTTCCTCATACTTATATGATCGCTTCAACGTTTGTTCTATTTCTTCGATCTCCCTGTTTAGGTTTATTTTCCTTGCTTGTGATAGTCGTGTCTGCGAAAGCATTTCAGTTATTTTTTTCTTCTCCTGTACAGTCGTCTGCGTTCTCTTTCTTGAGTGGTCCTCTTTATGCCCCTCCTCACAGGTACGTGCTTCAAGCAGACCTTGTAAGCTTCAGCTATTCACTGTGTGGGAGTTTTGTCGCTTAAGATCTTCTCCCATTGAATGGTTGCAAGGTCTACATTTATTTTCTCCCAGTCGTTCCTCTTATCGTTGAAATTGAATTGATTGAATAACCTTTCTCGCTTGTTGGGTCTCTTGGACCTACTAATGTTATTTATGCTAGTTCGCACTTCATTGAGCTTTTGGTCTGAGTATGTAGTATCTGAGATTGTAATGTCTCTGATTAGTTCATCATTGTTTGTGAATAAAAAGTCTAGTGTGTTTTCGTTCCTAGTTGGTTCTGTGATCTGTTGATTGAGCGAGAATTTGACACAGAATTTCAAAAGTTCTCTGACCTGTGGTTGGTTATTTCCCGGGTCATTCCCTGCTATGATATTTGTTTGCCATTCTCCATCTTAGACTCGGTAAATTGAAATCTCCAAGGAAGATAATATCCGGTGCTGGGTTTGCCAGGTTATCAAGGATGTTCTCTATTTTGTGCATCTGCTCTGTGAATTCCTCAATCGTTGTATCTGGCGGTTTATATATTAGAATAATAAATAGGTTTATTTTTTCTACCTTAATTCCAAGTACCTCTACCACCACATTAGTTGAGTTTAGTAGTTCTGCGGTTAGCAGTTAGCATACCAGGTCCTCTTTAATATACAGACCTACTCCTCCATTTGACCTATTTTCTCTCACATCTATATAAAATATAATTTGGAATCCAGATTTCACTATACATGTAATCTTTCGTATGAGCTTCAGTGAATGCCCCAAATATTGAGTTTGACTCTAATAGGAGGCCATTTATGAACTTAACTATATTTCTTGACTTTGACTTTAGACCTTGAATGTTTGCAAATATGAATGATTGTCCATATTGTGTGTTACTTCTGGAAGGGTTTGGTAGTTCTCCCTCCTCTCTACCCTGACCCAGGGTGTGTTGTTGTGGCAATGGTTTGTCCAGTTTTGGAAGTGATACTGGGGAGTGTGGTAGTCTCTGTGTAGTTGGGGAGTGTAGTAGTCTCTGTGTAGTTGGGGGGTGTGGTAGTCTCTGTGTAGTTGGGGGGTGTGGTAGTCTCTGTGTAGTTGGGGGGTGTGGTAGTCTCTGTGTAGTTGGGGGTGTGGTAGTCTCTGTGTAGTTGGGGGGGTGTGGTAGTCTCTGTGTAGTTGGGGGGTGTGGTAGTCTCTGTGTAGTTAGGGAGTGTGGTAGTCTTTGTGTAGTTGGGGGGTGTGGTAGTCTCTGTGTAGTTAGGGGGTGTGGTAGTCTCTGTGTAGTTGGGGAGTGTGGTAGTCTCTGTGTAGTTGGGGGGTGTGGTAGTCTCTGTGTAGTTGGGGGTGTGGTAGTCTCTGTGTAGTTGGGGAGTGTGGTAGTCTCTGTGTAGTTGGGGAGTGTAGTAGTCTCTGTGTAGTTGGGGGGTGTGGTAGTCTCTGTGTAGTTGGGGGGTGTGGTAGTCTCTGTGTAGTTGGGGGGTGTGGTAGTCTCTGTGTAGTTGGGGAGTGTGGTAGTCTCTGTGTAGTTGGGGAGTGTAGTAGTCTCTGTGTAGTTGGGGGGTGTGGTAGTCTCTGTGTAGTTGGGGGGTGTGGTAGTCTCTGTGTAGTTGGGGGGTGTGGTAGTCTCTGTGTAGTTGGGGGGTGTGGTAGTCTCTGTGTAGTTGGGGAGTGTGGTAGTCTCTGTGTAGTTGGGGGGTGTGGTAGTCTCTGTGTAGTTGGGGGGTGTGGTAGTCTCTGTGTAGTTGGGGAGTGTGGTAGTCTCTGTGTAGTTGGGGAGTGTAGTAGTCTCTGTGTAGTTGGGGGTGTGTGGTAGTCTCTGTGTAGTTGGGGGGTGTGGTAGTCTCTGTGTAGTTGGGGGTGTGTGTAGTCTCTGTGTAGTTGGGGAGTGTGGTAGTCTCTGTGTAGTTGGGGAGTGTAGTAGTCTCTGTGTAGTTGGGGGGTGTGGTAGTCTCTGTGTAGTTGGGGGGTGTGGTAGTCTTTGTGTAGTTGGGGGGTGTGGTAGTCTCTGTGTAGTTGGGGGGTGTGGTAGTCTCTGTGTAGTTGGGGGGTGTGGTAGTCTCTGTGTAGTTGGGGGGTGTGGTAGTCTCTGTGTAGTTGGGGGTGTGGTAGTCTCTGTGTAGTTGGAGAGTGTGGTAGTCTCTGTGTAGTTGGGGGTGTAGTATGTGTGGGCTTGATGACGAACCGGAGTCCAGTCTTGGGCATTTTCCCCTCTCCATCCGTACTCCTGACACGTTTCTGCCTGTCTGTTCCAGCAACCATGAAGCGTTGCCTGGGACCAGGAAGCGTTGCCTGGGACCATGAAGCGTTGCCTGGGACCATGAAGCGTTGCCTGGGACCATGAAGCGTTGCCTGGGACCATGAAGCGTTGCCTGGGACCATGAAGCGTTGCCTGGGACCATGAAGCGTTGCCTGGGACCATGAAGCGTTGCCTGGGACCATGAAGCGTTGCCTGGGACCATGAAGCGTTGCCTGGGACCATGAAGCGTTGCCTGGGACCATGAAGCGTTGCCTGGGACCATGAAGCGTTGCCTGGGACCATGAAGCGTTGCCTGGGACCATGAAGCGTTGCCTGGGACCATGAAGCGTTGCCTGGGACCATGAAGCGTTGCCTGGGACCATGAAGCGTTGCCTGGGACCATGAAGCGTTGCCTGGGACCATGAAGCGTTGCCTGGGACCATGAAGCGTTGCCTGGGACCAGGAAGCGTTGCCTGGGACCATGAAGCGTTGCCTGGGACCATGAAGCGTTGCCTGGGACCATGAGGCGTTGCCTGGGACCATGAGGCGTTGCCTGGGACCATGAAGCGTTGCCTGGGACCATGAAGCGTTGCCTGGGATCATGAAGCGTTGCCTGGGACCATGAAGCGTTGCCTGGGACCATGAAGCGTTGCTAGGGACCATGAAGCGTTGCCTGGGACCATGAAGCGTTGCCTGGGACCATGAAGCGTTGCCTGGGACCATGAAGCGTTGGCTGGGACCAGGAAGCGTTGGCTGGGACCAGGAAGCGTTGGCTGGGACCAGGAAGCGTTGGCTGGGACCAGGAAGCGTTGGCTGGGACCAGGAAGCGTTGCCTGGGACCAGGAAGCGTTGCCTGAGACCATGAAGCGTTCCCTGAGACCATGAAGCGTTCCCTGAGACCATGAAGCGTTGCCTGAGACCTTGAAGCGTTGCCTGAAACCATGAAGCGTTGCCAGAGACCATGAAGCGTTGCCTGAGACCATGAAGCGTTGCCTGAGACCATGAAGCGTTGCCTGAGACCATGAAGCGTTGCCTGAGACCATGAAGCGTTGCCTGGGACCATGAAGCGTTGCCTGGGACCATGAAGCGTTGCCTGGGACCATGAAGCGTTGCCTGGGACCATGAAGCGTTGCCTGGGACCATGAAGCGTTGCCTGGGACCATGAAGCGTTGCCTGGGACCATGAAGCGTTGCCTGGGACCATGAAGCGTTGCCTGGGACCATGAAGCGTTGCCTGGGACCATGAAGCGTTGCCTGGGACCATGAAGCGTTGCCTGGGACCAGGAAGCGTTGCCTGGGACCAGGAAGCGTTGCCTGGGACCAGGAAGCGTTGCCTGGGACCAGGAAGCGTTGCCAGGGACCAGGAAGCGTTGCCAGGGACCAGGAAGCGTTGACCAGGAAGCGTTGCCTGGGACCAGCGTTGCCTGGGACCAGGAAGCGTTGCCTGGGACCAGGAAGCGTTGCCTGGGACCAGGAAGCGTTGCCTGGGACCAGGAAGCGTTGCCTGGGACCAGGAAGCGTTGCCTGGGACCAGGAAGCGTTGCCTGGGACCAGGAAGCGTTGCTAGGGACCAGGAAGCGTTGCTAGGGACCAGGAAGCGTTGCTAGGGACCAGGAAGCGTTGCCTGGGACCAGGAAGCGTTGCCTGGGACCAGGAAGCGTTGCCTGGGACCAGGAAGCGTTGCCTGGGACCAGGAAGCGTTGCCTGGGACCAGGAAGCGTTGCCTGGGACCAGGAAGCGTTGCCTGGGACCAGGAAGCGTTGCCAGGGACCAGGAAGCGTTGCTAGGGACCAGGAAGCGTTGCTAGGGACCAGGAAGCGTTGCTAGGGACCAGGAAGCGTTGCTAGGGACCAGGAAGCGTTGCTAGGGACCAGGAAGCGTTGCTAGGGACCAGGGAGCGTTGCTAGGGACCAGGGAGCGTTGCTAGGGACCAGGGAGCGTTGCTAGGGAGCAGGGAGCGTTGCCTGGGACCAGGGAGCGTTGCCTGGGACCAGGGAGCGTTGCCAGGGACCAGGGAGCGTTGCCAGGGACCAGGGAGCGTTGCCTGGGACCAGGGAGCGTTGCCTGGGACCAGGGAGCGTTGCCTGGGACCAGGAAGCGTTGCCTGGGACCAGGAAGCGTTGCCTGGGACCATGAAGCGTTGACTGGGACCAGGAAGCGTTGACTGGGACCAGGAAGCGTTGACTGGGACCAGGAAGCGTTGACTGGGACCAGGAAGCGTTGACTGGGACCAGGAAGCGTTGACTGGGACCAGGAAGCGTTGACTGGGACCATGAAGCGTTGCCTGGGACCAGGAAGCGTTGACTGGGACCAGGAAGCGTTGACTGGGACCAGGAAGCGTTGACTGGGACCAGGAAGCGTTGACTGGGACCAGGGAGCGTTGCCTGGGACCATGAAGCGTTGACTGGGACCAGGAAGCGTTGACTGGGACCAGGAAGCGTTGACTGGGACCAGGAAGCGTTGACTGGGACCACGAAGCGTTGACTGGGACCACGAAGCGTTGACTGGGACCAGGAAGCGTTGACTGGGACCAGGGAGCGTTGCCTGGGACCAGGAAGCGTTGCCTGGGACCATGAAGCGTTGACTGGGACCAGGAAGCGTTGACTGGGACCATGAAGCGTTGACTGGGACCAGGAAGCGTTGACTGGGACCACGAAGCGTTGCTAGGGACCACGAAGCGTTGCTAGGGACCAGGAAGCGTTGCTAGGGACCATGAAGCGTTGGCTTAGGGTTAGGATACCCAGTAAATTCATAAATGCCGTTTTCTGCATAATTAATAAATTAGAAAACGGGAAGACGTATAAAATAGCGTTATTCTATATATTACTCGAGTTCTAAAGCAACCCAAAATTTAGCCTATGGTTTCTTTATATATTTTGTCCCTATAACGGTAGGACATGCTTTGTCCCCATGTCTGTCTGTCTCTTCTGTCTCTCTCTCTTCTGTGGTAGGCATAAGTGGGTGGAGGGTGAGTCGGGAGGCATAAGTGGGTGGAGGGAGGCATATGTGGGTGGAGGGTGTGGAGGGAGGCATAAGAGGGAGGAGGGTGAGGAGGGAGGCATTAGTAGGTGGAGGGTGTGGAGGGAGACATAAGTGGGAGGGTGTGGAGGGAGGCATGAGTGGGTGGAGGGTGACGAGGGAGGCATGAGTAGGAGGAGGGTGTGGAGGGAGGCATGAGTGGGTGGAGGGTGTGGAGGGAGGCATAAGTGGGAGGAGAATGTGGAGGGAGGCATAAGTGGGTGGAGGGTGTGGAGGGAGGCATAAGTGGGAGGAGGGTGTGGAGGGAGGCATAAGTGGGTGGAAGGTGTGGAAGGAGGCATGAGTGGGTGGAGGGTGACGAGGGAGGCATGAGTAGGAGGAGGGTGTGGAGGGAGGCATAAGTGGGTGGAGGGTGTGGAGGGAGGCATAAGTGGGAGGAGAATGTGGAGGGAGGCATAAGTGGGTGGAGGGTGTGGAGGGAGGCATGAGTGGGTGGAGGGTGAGGAGGGAGGCATGAGTGGGAGGAGGGTGTGGAGGGAGGCATGAGTGGGTGGTGGGTGTGGAGGGAGGCATGAGTGGGTGGAGGGTGTGGAGGGAGGCATAAGTGGGAGGAGGGTGTGGGGGGAGGCATGAGTGGGAGGAGGGTGTGGGGGGAGGCATGAGTGGGAGGAGGGTGTGGAGGGAGGCATAAGTGGGAGGAGAGTGTTGAGGGAGGCATAAATGGGTGGAGGGTGAGGGAGGCATGAGTGGGTGGAGGGTGTGGAGGGAGGCATAAGTGGGAGGAGGGTGTGGAGGGAGGCATAAGTGAGTGGAGGGTGTGGAGGGAGGCATAAGTGGGTGGAGGGTGAGGAGGGAGGCATGAGTGGGTGGAGGGTGTGGAGGGAGGCATAAGTGGGTGGAGGGTGTGGAGGGAGGCATAAGTGGGTGGAGGGTGTGGAGGGAGGCATAAGTGAGTGGAAGGTGTGGAGGGAGGCATAAGTGGGAGGAGTGTGTTGAGGGAGGCATAAATGGGTGGAGGGTGAGGAGGAAGGCATAAGTGAGTGGAGGGTGTGGAGAGAGGCATAAGTGGGTGGAGGGTGTGGAGGGAGGCATGAGTGGGTGGAGGTGTGGAGGGAGGCATAAGTGGGTGGAGGGTGTGGAGGGAGGCATAAGTGGGTGGAGGGTGTGGACGGAGGCATAAGTGAGTGGAGGGTGTGGAGGGAGTCATAAGTGGGAGGAGAGTGTGGAGGGAGGCATAAGTGGGTGGAGGGTGAGGACGGAGGCATGAGTGGGTGGAGGGTGTGGAGGGAGGCATAAGTGGGAGGAGGGAGGCATAAGTGGGTGGAGGGTGTGGAAGGAGGAATAAGTGGGTGGAGGGTGTGGATGGAGGCATAAGTGAGTGGAGGGTGTGGAGGGAGACATAAGTGGGTGGAGAATGCAGAGGGAGGCATAAGTGGGTGGAGGGTGTAGACGGAGTCATAAGTGGGTGGAGAGGTGTGGAGGGAGGCATAAGTGGGTGGAGGGGTGTGGAGGGAGGCATAAGTGGGTGGAGGGTGTGGAGGGAGGCATAAGTGGGTGGAGGGTGTGGAGGGAGGCATAAGTGGGTGGGGGGTGAGAGAGGAGGCATAAGTGGGTGGAGGGTGAGAAGGGAGGCATAAGTGGGTGGAGGGTGTGGATTAGGCATAAGTGGGTGGAGGGTGTTGAGGGAGGCATAATTGGATTGAGGGTGTGGAGGGAGGCATAAGTGGGTGGAGGGTGTGGGTGAGGCATAAGTGGGTGGAGGGTGTGAAGGGAGGCATAAGTGGATGGAGGGTGTGGAGGGAGGCATAAGTGGGAGGGTGTAGAGGAAAGCATGAGTGGGTGGAGGGTGTGGGTGAGGCATAAGTGGGTGGAGGATGTGGACGGGGCATAAGTAGGTGGAGGGCGTGAAGGGAGGCATAAGTAGGTGGAGGGTGTGGAGGGGGGCATAAGTGGGTATAGGGTGTGGAGGGAGGCATGAGTGTGTGGAGGGAGGGGTTAAGTGGGTGGAGGGTGTGGAGGGAGGCATAAGTGGGTGGAGGTTGGGGAGAGAAGCATAAGTGGTTGGAGGGAGGCATAAGTGGGTAGAGGGTGGGGAGGGAGGCATAAGTGAGTGGAGGTTTGGGAAAGAGGCATAAGTGGGTGGAGGGTGGGGAGGGATTCATAAGTGGGAGGGGGAGTAAGACATAATTGGGTGGAGGAAGTGGAGGGAGGCATAAGTGGGTGGAGGGAGTGGAGGGAGGCATAAGTGGGTGGAGGGTGTGGAGGGGGCATACGAGAATGGAGGGCGTGGGTGAGGCATAAGTGGGTGGAGGGTGAGAAGGGAGGCATAAGTGGGAGGGGGAGTAAGACATAATTGGGTGGAGGAAGTGGAGGGAGGCATAAGTGGGTGGAGGGAGTGGAGGGAGGCGTAAGTGGGTGGAGGGTGTGGAGGGAAGCATAAGTGGGTGGAGGGAAGCATAAGTGGGTGGAAGGCGTGGGTTAGGCATAAGTGGGTGGAGGGTGTGGAGGGAGGCATAAGTGGGTGGAGGGTGTGGATGAGGCAAAAGTGGGTGGAGGGTGTGGGAGAGGCATATGTGGGTGGAGGGGTGAGGAGGGAGGCATAAGTGGGTGGAGAGTGAGGAGGGAGGCATAAGTGGGTGGAGGGTGTGGAGGGAAGCATAAGTGGGTGGAGGGTGAGGAGGGAGGCCTAAGTGGGTGGAGGGTGTGGGTGAGGTATAAGTGGGTGGAGGGTGTGGAGGGAGGCATAATTGGGTGGAGGGTGTGGAGGGAGGCATAATTGGGTGGAGGGTGTGGAGGGAGGCATAATTGGGTGGAGGGTGTGGAGGGAGGCATAAGTGGGTGGGGGGAGAACGACATAAGTGGGTGGAGGGTGTGGAGGGAGGCATAAGTGGGTGGAGGGTGTGGAGGGAGGCATAAGTGGATGGAGAGTGTGGAGGGAGGCATAAATAGGTGGAGGATGTGGAGGGAGGTATAAGTGGGTGGAGGGCGTGGATGGAGGCATAAGTGGGTGGGTGGAGGGTGTGGAGGGAGGCATAAGTGGGTGGAGGGTGTGGAGGGAGGCATGAGTGAGTGGAGGAAGGCATAAGTGAGTAGAGGGTGGGGAGGGAGGCATGAGTGGGTTTAGGTTAGGGAAAGAGGCATAAGTGGGTTGAGGGAGGCATAACTGGGTGGAGGGTGAGGAGGGAGGCATAAGTGGGTGGAGGGTGTAGAGGGAGGCGTAAGTAGGTGGAGGGTGTGGAGGGAAGCATAAATGGGTGGAGGGTGTTGAGGGAGGCATAAGTGGGTGGAGGGTGTTGAGGGAGGCATAAGTAGGTGGAGGGTATGGAGGGAGGCATAAGTGGGCGGAGGGTGTTGAGGGAGGCATAAGTGGGTGGAGGGTGTGGAGGGAGGCATAAGTGGATGGAGGGTGTGGAGGGAGGCATAAGTGGATGGAGGGTGGGGAGGGATTCATAAGTGGGTGGATGGTGTGGAGGGGGCATAAGTGGATGGAGGGCGTGGGTGAGGCACAAGTGGGTGGAGGGTGAGGAGGGAGGCATAAGTGGGTGGGGGAGAAAGACATAAGTGGGTGGAGGGTGTGGAGGGAGGCATAAGTGGGTGGAGGGAGTGGAGGGAGGCATAAGTGGGTGGAGGGTGTGGAGGGGGCATAAGTGGGTGGAGGGCGTGAAGGGAGGCATAAGTGGATGGAGGGTGTGGAGGGAGGCATAAGTGGGTGGAGGGTGTGGAGGGAGGCATAAGTGGATGGAAGGCGTGGGTTAGGCATAAGTGGGTGGAGGGTGTGGAGGGAGGCATAAGTGGGTGGAGGGTGTGGGTGAGGCAAAAGTGGGTGGAGGGTGTGGGAGAGGCATATGTGGGTGGAGGGGTGAGGAGGGAGGCATAAGTGGGTGGAGAGTGAGGAGGGAGGCATAAGTGGGTGGGGGGTGGGGGAGAAAGACATAAGTAGGTGGAGAGTGTGGGTGAGGCATAAGTGGGTGGAGGGTGAGGAGGGAGGCATAAGTGGGTGGAGGGTGTGTGTGAGGCATAAGTGGGTGGAGGGTGTGGAGGGAGGCATAAGTGGGTGGAGGGTGTGGAGGGAGGCATAAGTGGGTGGGGGAGAACGACATAAGTGGGTGGAGGGTGTGGAGGGAGACATAAGTGGGTGGAGGGTGTGGAGGGAGGCATAAGTGGGTGGAGAGTGTGGAGGGAGGCATAAGTGGGTGGAGGGCGTGGATGGAGGCATAAGTGGGTGGAGAATGTGGGTGAGGTATAAGTGGGTGGTGGGTGTGGAGGGAGGCATAAGTGGGTGGAGGGTGTGGAGGGTGTGGAGGGAGGCATGAGTGGGTGGAGGGTGTGGAGGGGGAATAAGTGGGTGGGGGAGAAAGACATAAGTGGGTGGAGGGTGTGGAGGGAGGCATAAGTGGGTGGAGGGAGTGGAGGGAGGCATAAGTGGGTGGAGGGGGGCATAAGAGAATGGAGGGCGTGGGTGAGGCATAAGTGGGTGGAGGGTGAGAAGGGAGGTATAAGTGGGAGGGGGAGTAAGACATAAGTGGGTGGAGGGTGTGGAGGGAGGCATAAGTGGGTGGAGGGAGTGGAGGGAGGCATAAGTCGGTGGAGGGTGTGGAGGGGGCATAAGTGGGTGGGGGGAGAAAGACATAAGTGGGTGGAGGGTGTGTAGGGGGGCATAAGAGAATGGAGGGCGTGGGTGAGGCATAAGTGGGTGGAGGGTGAGGAGGGAGGCATAAGTGGGTGGAGAGTGTGGAGGGAGGCATAAGTAGGTGGAGGATGTGGAGGGAGGTATAAGTGGGTGGAGGGCGTGGATGGAGGCATAAGTGGGTGGAGGGTGTGGGTGAGGTATAAGTGGGTGGTGGGTGTGGAGGGAGGCATAAGTGGGTGGAGGGTGTGGAGGGAGGCATAAGTGGGTGGAGGGAGTGGAGGGAGGCATAAGTGGGTGGAGGGGGGCATAAGAGAATGGAGGGCGTGGGTGAGGCATAAGTGGGTGGAGGGTGAGAAGGGAGGCATAAGTGGGAGGGGAGTAAGACATAATTGGGTGGAGGAAGTGGAGGGAGGCATAAGTGGGTGGAGGGAGTGGAGGGAGGCATAAGTGGGTGGAGGGTGTGGAGGGGGCATAAGTGGGTGGAGGGCGTGAAGGGAGACATAAGTGGGTGGAGGGTGTGGAGGGAAGCATAAGTGGGTGGAGGGTGTGGAGGGAGGCATAAGTGGGTGGAGGGTGTGGAGGGAGGCATAAGTGGGTGGAGGGAGTGTAGGGAGGCATAAGTGGGTGGAGGGTGTGGAGGGGGCATAAGTGGGTGGAGGGCGTGAAGGGAGGCATAAGTGGGTGGAGGGAGTGTAGGGAGGCATAAGTGGGTGGAGGGTGTGGAGGGGGCATAAGTGGGTGGAAGGCGTGAAGGGAGGCATAAGTGGGTGGAGGGTGTGGAGGGAGGCATAAGTGGGTGGAGGGTGTGGAGGGAGGCATAAGTGGATGGAAGGCGTGGGTTAGGCATAAGTGGGTGGAGGGTGTGGAGGGAAGCATAAGTGGGTGGAGGGTGTGGGTGAGGCAAAAGTGGGTGGAGGGTGTGGGAGAGGCATATGTGGGTGGAGGGGTGAGGAGGGAGGCATAAGTGGGTGGAGAGTGAGGAGGGAGGCATAAGTGGGTGGGGGTGGGGGAGAAAGACATAAGTAGGTGGAGAGTGTGGGTGAGGCATAAGTGGGTGGAGGGTGTGGAGGGAGGCATAAGTGGGTGGAGGGTGAGGAGGGAGGTATAAGTGGGTGGAGGGAGTGGGTGAGGTATAAGTGGGTGGAGGGTGTGGAGGGAGGCATAAGTGGGTGGAGGGTGTGGAGGGAGGCAAGTGGGTGGGGGGAGAACGACATAAGTGGGTGGAGGGTGTGGAGGGAGGCATAAGTGGGTGGAGGGTGTGGAGGAAGGCATAAGTGGGTGGAGAGTGTGGAGGGAGGCATAAGTAGGTGGAGGATGTGGAGGGAGGTATAAGTGGGTGGAGGGCGTGGATGGAGGCATAAGTGGGTGGAGGGTGTGGAGGGAGGCATAAGTGGGTGGAGGGTGTGGAGGGAGGCATAAATGGGTGGAGGGTGTGGAGGGAGGCATGAGTGAGTGGAGGGAGGCATAAGTGAGTAGAGGGTGGGGAGGGAGGCATGAGTGGGTTTAGGTTAGGGAAAGAGGCATAAGTGGGTTCAGGAAGGCATAAGTGGGTGGAGGGTGAGGAGGGAGGCATAAGTGGGTGGAGGGTGTAGAGGGAGGCGTAAGTAGGTGGAGGGTGTGGAGGGAAGCATAAATGGGTGGAGGGTGTGGAGGGAGGCATAAATGGGTGGAGGGTGTGTAGGGAGGCATAGGTGGGTGGAGGGAGTGGGTGAGGTATAAGTGGGTGGAGGGTGTGGAGGGAGGCATAAGTGGGTGGAGGGTGTGGAGGGAGGCATAAGTGGGTGGGGCAGAACGACATAAGTGGGTGGAGGGTGTGGAGGGAGGCATAAGTGGGTGGAGGGTGTGGAGGGAGGCATTAGTGGGTGGAGGGTGTGGAGGGAGGCATAAGTAGGTGGAGGATGTGGAGGGAGGTATAAGTGGGTGGAGGGCGTGGATGGAGGCATAAGTGGGTGGAGGGTGTGGAGGGAGGCATAAATGGGTGGAGGGTGTGGAGGGAGGCATAAATGGGTGGAGGGTGTGTAGGGAGGCATAGGTGGGTGGAGTTTGGGTGAGGCATAAGTGGGTGGAGGGTGTGGAGGGAGGCATAAGTGGGTGGAGGGTGTGGAGGGAGGCATAAGTAGGTGGAGGGCGTGAAGGGAGGCATAATTGGGTGGAGGGTATGGAGGGAGGCATAAGTGGGTGGAGGGTGTGGAGGGAGGCATAAGTGGGTGGAGGATGTGGAGGGAGGCATAAGTAGGTGAAGGGTGTGGAGGGAGGCATAATTGGGTGGAGGGTATGGAGGGAGGCATAAGTGGGTGGAGGGTGTGGAGGGAGGCATAAGTGGGTGGAGGGTGTGGAGGGAGGCATAAGTGGGTGGAGGGTGTGGAGGGAGGCATAAGTGGGTGGAGGGTATGGATGGAGGCATAAGTGGGTGGAGGGTGTGGAGGGAGGCATAAGTGGGTGGAGGGTGTGAAGGGAGGCATAAGTGGGTGGAGGACGATGGCGTGACTGGGATACAACTAGAGTCAAAGCTTGCGTGCTGTGTATATTGTCTGAGCCTTCCCCCCCCCCCCCATCTCTCTCTCTCTCTCTCTCTCTCTCTACTGCTTACTGGTGTTCCAGGCTCTGATGGGGCTACTTACTGGTGTTCCAGGCTCTGATGGGGCTACTTACTGGTGTTCCAGGCTCTGATGGGGCTACTTACTGGTGTTCCCGGCTCTGATGGGGCTACTACCGGTGTTCCAGGCTCTGATGGGGCTACTTACTGGTGTTCCAGGCTCTGATGGGGCTACTTACTGGTGTTCCAGGCTCTGATGGGGCTACTTACTGGTGTTCCAGGCTCTGATGGGGCTACTTACTGGTGTTCCAGGCTCTGATGGGGCTACTTACTGGTGTTCCAGGCTCTAATGGGACTACTTACCGGTGTTCCAGGCTCTGATGGGGCTACTTACTGGTTTTCCAGGCTCTGATGGGGCTACGTACCGGTGTTCCAGGCTCTGATGGGGCTACTACCGGTGTTCCAGGCTCTGATGGGGCTACTTACCGGTGTTCCAGGCTCTGATGGGGCTACTACCGGTGTTCCAGGCTCTGATGGGGCTACTACTGGTGTTCCAAGCGCTGATGGGGCTACTACCGGTGTTCCAGGCTCTGATGGGGCTAGTACCGGTGTTCCAGGCTCTGATGGGGCTACTACCGGTGTTCCAGGCTCTGATGGGGCTACTACCGGTGTTCCAGGCTCTGATGGGACTACTACCGGTGTTCCAGGCTCTGATGGGACTACTACCGGTGTTCCAGGCTCTGATGGGGCTACTACCGGTGTTCCAGGCTCTGATGGGGCTACTACCGGTGTTCCAGGCTCTGATGGGGCTACTTACCGGTGTTCCAGGCTCTGATGGGGCTACTACCGGTGTTCCAGGCTCTGATGGGGCTACTACTGGTGTTCCAAGCGCTGATGGGGCTACTACCGGTGTTCCAGGCTCTGATGGGACTACTTACTGGTGTTCCAGGCTCTGATGGGGCTACTTACCGGTGTTCCAGGCTCTGATGGGGCTAGTACCGGTGTTCCAGGCTCTGATGGGGCTACTACCGGTGTTCCAGGCTCTGATGGGGCTGCTTGCCGGTGTTCCAGGCTCTGATGGGGCTACTTACCGGTGTTCCAGGCTCTGATGGGGCTACTTACTGGTGTTCCAGGCTCTGATGGGGCTACTTACCGGTGTTCCAGGCTCTGATGGGGCTACTTACTGGTGTTCCAGGCTCTGATGGGGCTACTACCGGTGTTCCAGGCTCTGATGGGGCTAGTACCGCTGTTCCAGGCTCTGATGGGGCTACTACCGGTGTTCCAGGCTCTGATGGGGCTACTTACCGGTTTTCCAGGCTCTGATGGGGCTACTACCGGTGTTCCAGGCTCTGATGGGGCTACTTACTGGTGTTCCAGGCTCTGATGGGGCTACTTACTGGTGTTCCAGGCTCTGATGGGGCTACTTACCGGTGTTCCAGGCTCTGATGGGGCTACTACTGGTGTTCCAGGCTCTGATGGGGCTACTACCGGTGTTCCAGGCTCTGATGGGGCTACTACCGGTGTTCCAGGCTCTGATGGGGCTACTACTGGTTGTTCCAGGCTCTGATGGGGCTACTTACCGGTGTTCCAGGCTCTGATGGGGCTACTACCGGTGTTCCAGGCTCTGATGGGGCTACTACCGGTGTTCCAGGCTCTGATGGGGCTAGTACCGGTGTTCCAGGCTCTGATGGGGCTACTACCGGTGTTCCAGGCTCTGATGGGGCTACTACCGGTGTTCCAGGCTCTGATGGGGCTAGTACCGGTGTTCCAGGCTCTGATGGGGCTACTACCGGTGTTCCAGGCTCTGATGGGGCTACTACCGGTGTTTCAGGCTCTGATGGGACTACTTACTGGTGTTCCAGGCTCTGATGGGGCTACTTACCGGTGTTCCAGGCTCTGATGGGGCTAGTACCGGTGTTCCAGGCTCTGATGGGGCTAGTACCGGTGTTCCAGGCTCTGATGGGGCTACTTACCGGTGTTCCAGGCTCTGATGGGGCTACCTAAACAATATATAAGGTGAGGGATGTACTGGTACCAATGCCAAAGGTGAACTAATGGTAAATGAAACGCGATGTGTTTGTCCCGTAGAGTATTTATTGATTTAATAAACCTTATTCACTCCTGTACTCACCTAATTGTACTTGCGGGGGTTGAGCTTTGGCTCTTTGGTCCCGCCTCTCAACTGTCAATCAGCTGTGTTGATGATATCCTCATAATGCAGCCAGAGTCTGCCAGTGCAGACCGCCTATCACATGCCTCTGTATGACTAACCATCCTGTGTGATGGGGACTTGTAGCACCTCGTAGCTAGCTTTTTGACACACTGTACTCCCCTTTCATATAGTCTAGGGGCAGCTGCATAACTCCAGGTGTACCTAAATGGGTTAATAATAAAATAATAATGGTTGAGGAGCAATCCAATCGTGTACTGGACGGACTGCAGCTGCCTGAAGGTTTTATGGAAATATTTGCACGCCATCAGTGTCAGGTTAAACAACTGGCTGACCTCCACACAGACAGAACTAGCGGCACTACACCTAGCTACCAGTACATTAATAAAACACTGGAGGAGGAATAATATTTTGTGAGTCAAAGTGTGTTCTTCCAGCCAATGAAATCTTCTCGTGGAAGATCGACAGCAAGAACCTCATTCTAGCAATTATAAATGACCTAATTGCTGCACAGATTAAAGGGGTCTCGAATCTCCTTTGTATGGATACCTTCACACATAAATATAACCCATCATAATGACATACATTGCAGCCAAATTAGCGTGTGACAAAGGTGAAGTTGCATTAGATCTAGGTATCCCCATCTCTGCTGTCAAAACTGTATTGGTCCAAACACTCAGATCTGATAGGAGAGAACTTACTGACTCCCAACGACCTGAAAGCACTAGTATAAAAAGCTATGATTTGTTCAGATCTGCAACCTATATCTATGGGCAGCACAAAACGTCCACCAGACTGTGCGACACAGTGGTTGCCAGGATCAGGTTGGGTTGCCTTTACCTGTGGCAGGTGGCTGCAGGTGACTGTGGCAGGTGGCTGCAGGTGACTGTGGCAGGTGGCTGCAGGTGACGGGTCTCCCAATCCTGAGCACTCCAGGTGCAAACTCTGTGAGCAGGAACTACGGCACGATCTCCCGCACTACATCACTGAATGCCCAGTTATTAGACCGTTCAGACCCGTTGGCATGAGGTACCTGGAGCTATGACTGGAGATATAGTGTAGAGCAGCGGCACAGATGCAGCTGTGCCTAAATATGTTAATACAAAAGAAGCAGGAGCAGGCGCCTGCTTACTCCTGCTAGCAGGTTGAGGGCGCGCCCTGCTGTAAGACCATAATCAGTCTTACTCTTAGTCTCCCTGGAACAGGACGCGCCAATCGGTTAACAAGCAGGTACCCAATCACTGCTGGGCGAATACGGGCGGCGAGTTAAGGATTGGCGCCTAGTCAATCCTCCCCGACCAGGATACGAACCCAGGTCAAACCTCTCATGAGACGTAGGGTGAGTAAGTTACCACTGCACATAGGTCTTGTAAGTATTATACTCGACAGGTTAATGTTTCAAATTAGACACCCAACTTCTTCTAAATCTGTAAAGTTTTCCTTCTAAGAACAAGTAGTTCCCTAATACTCTGATGAGTGATGCTAACATACACACTCCCTCGTGTATGATCAACCGTTAAGTAAAAACACTAACAATCTCATCACAATCTTACAATGCTGAATATATCCTTTAAATAAAGAATATACCTGTCCCTGATAGCCCTGATTAACCTGCTCCTCAACCACTCAGGTACACACACACACACACACACACACACACACACACACACACACACACACACACACACACACACACACACACACACACACACACACACACACACACACACACACACACCGTCACCAAGAAAGGTAATGAGAATCTTGCTCTTTCTCAAAACTGTCTCAAACAATGGTCTCCTGTATCAGACACTTCAGACCTCACCAAGACTGTAGCTACACGGACGGCTCAGGCCATCCCCCACAGACATAACCCATCATAATGACAGACACAACAGCCAAATTAATATTTCGCTTCTTAAAATTATATTGTTCCAAACATTCAGATCAGATGGGACAGAAATTCTGTGGTTCTCTAAGGCCTGAAAGTACTAGTAGTAAAAGTTATGATTTGTTTATGTCTGAAACCTATATCTATGGGCAGGACATAACGTCCACTAGACTGTACGACACGGTGGTTGCCAGGATCAGGTTGGGTTACCGTTACCTGTGGCAGGTGGCTGCAGGTGACTGTGGCAGGTGGCTACAGGTGACTGTGGCAGGTGGCTACAGGTGACTGTGGCAGGTGGCTACAGGCGACTGTGGCGGGTGGCTACAGGCGACTGTGGCGGGTGGCTACAGGCGACTGTGGCGGGTGGCTACAGGTGACTGTGGCAGGTGGCTACAGATGACTGTGGCAGGTGGCTACAGGCGACTGTGGCGGGTGGCTACAGGTGACTGTGGCGGGTGGCTACAGGTGACTGTGGCAGGTGGCTACAGGTGACTGTGGCAGGTGGCTACAGGTGACTGTGGCAGGTGGCTACAGGAGACTGTGGCGGGTGGCAGGTGACTGTGGCAGGTGGCTGTGACTGTGGCAGGTGGCTACAGGTGACTGTGGCAGGTGGCTACAGGCAGGTGGACTGTGTGGCAGGTGGCTACAGGTGACTGTGGCAGGTGGCTACAGGTGACTGTGGCAGGTGGCTACAGGTGACTGTGGCAGGTGGCTACAGGTGACTGTGGCAGGTGGCTACAGGTGACTGTGGCAGGTGGCTACAGGTGACTGTGGCAGGTGGCTACAGGTGACTGTGGCAGGTGGCTACAGGTGACTGTGGCAGGTGGCTACAGGTGACTGTGGCAGGTGGCTACAGGTGACTGTGGCAGGTGGCTACAGGTGACTGTGGCAGGTGGCTACAGGTGACTGTGGCAGGTGGCTACAGGTGACTGTGGCAGGTGGCTACAGGTGACTGTGACAGGTGGCTACAGGTGACTGTGACAGGTGGCTACAGGTGACTGTGGCAGGTGGCTACAGGTGACTGTGACAGGTGGCTACAGGTGACTGTGGCAGGTGGCTACAGGTGACTGTGGCAGGTGGCTACAGGTGACTGTGGCAGGTGGCTACAGGTGACTGTGGCAGGTGGCTACAGGTGACTGTGGCAGGTGGCTACAGGTGACTGTGGCAGGTGGCTACAGGTGACTGTGGCAGGTGGCTACAGGTGACTGTGGCAGGTGGCTACAGGTGACTGTGGCAGGTGGCTACAGGTGACTGTGGCAGGTGGCTACAGGTGACTGTGGCAGGTGGCTACAGGTGACTGTGGCAGGTGGCTACAGGTGACTGTGGCAGGTGGCTACAGGTGACTGTGGCAGGTGGCTACAGGTGACTGTGGCAGGTGGCTACAGGTGACTGTGGCAGGTGGCTACAGGTGACTGTGGCAGGTGGCTACAGGTGACTGTGGCAGGTGGCTACAGGTGACTGTGGCAGGTGGCTACAGGTGACTGTGGCAGGTGGCTACAGGTGACTGTGGCAGGTGGCTACAGGTGACTGTGGCAGGTGGCTACAGGTGACTGTGGCAGGTGGCTACAGGTGACTGTGGCAGGTGGCTACAGGTGACTGTAACAGGTGGCTACAGGTGACTGTGGCAGGTGGCTACAGGTGACTGTGGCAGGTGGCTACAGGTGACTGTGGCAGGTGGCTACAGGTGACTGTGGCAGGTGGCTACAGGTGACTGTGACAGGTGGCTACAGGTGACTGTGGCAGGTGGCTACAGGTGACTGTGGCGGGTGGCTACAGGTGACTGTGTGCGGGTGGCTACAGGTGAGGTGGCTACAGGTGACTGTGGCGGGTGGCTACAGGTGACTGTGGCGGGTGGCTACAGGTGACTGTGGCTACAGGTGGCTACAGGTGACTGTGGCAGGTGGCTACAGGTGACTGTGGCAGGTGGCTACAGGTGACTGTGGCAGGTGGCTACAGGTGACTGTGGCAGGTGGCTACAGGTGACTGTGGCAGGTGGCTACAGGTGACTGTGGCAGGTGGCTACAGGTGGCAGGTGGCTACAAGAGACTGTACTACGGGTGACTGTGGCAGGTGGCTACAGGTGACTGTAACAGGTGGACTGTGGCAGGTGGCTACAGGTGACTGTGGCAGGTGGCTACAGGTGACTGTGGCAGGTGGCTACAGGTGACTGTGGCGGGTGGCTACAGGTGACTGTGGCAGGTGGCTACAAGAGACTGTGGCAGGTGGCTACAGGTAACTGTGGCGGGTGGCTACAGGTGACTGTGGCGGGTGGCTACAGGTGACTGTGGCAGGTGGCTACAAGAGACTGTGGCAGGTGGCTACAGGTAACTGTGGCAGGTGGCTACAGGTGACTGTGGCAGGTGGCTACAGGTGACTGTGGCAGGTGGCTACAGGTGACTGTGGCAGGTGGCTACAGGTGACTGTGGCAGGTGGCTACAGGTGACTGTGGCGGGTGGCTACAAGTGACTGTATCAGGTGGCTACAGGTGACTGTAACAGGTGGCTACAGGCGACTGTGGCAGGTGGCTACAGGCGACTGTGGCAGGTGGCTACAGGTGACTGTGACAGGTGGCTACAGGTGACTGTGACAGGTGGCTACAGGTGACTGTGGCAGGTGGCTACTGGTGACTGTGACAGGTGGCTACAGGTGACTGTGGCAGGTGGCTACAGGTGACTGTGGCAGGTGGCTACAGGTGACTGTGGCAGGTGGCTACAGGTGACTGTAACAGGTGGCTACAGGTGACTGTGACAGGTGACTGTGGCAGGTGGCTACAGGTGACTGTAACAGGTGGCTAAATTGACTGTGGCAGGTGGCCACAGGTGACTGTGGCAGGTGGCCACAGGTGACTGTGGCAGGTGGCCACAGGTGACTGTGACAGGTGGCTACAGGTGACTGTGGCAGGTGGCTACAGGTGACTGTGGCAGGTGGCTACAGGTGACTGTAACAGGTGGCTACAGGTGACTGTGACAGGTGACTGTGGCAGGTGGCTACAGGTGACTGTAACAGGTGGCTAAAATTGACTGTGGCAGGTGGCCACAGGTGACTGTGGCAGGTGGCCACAGGTGACTGTGGCAGGTGGCCACAGGTGACTGTGACAGGTGGCTACAGGTGACTGTGGCAGGTGGCTACAGGTGACTGTGGCAGGTGGCTACAGGTGACTGTGGCAGGTGGCTACAGGTGACTGTAACAGGTGGCTACAGGTGACTGTGACAGGTGGCTACAGGTGACTGTGGCAGGTGGCTACAGGTGACTGTAACAGGTGGCTACAATTGACTGTGGCAGGTGGCCACAGGTGACTGTGGCAGGTGGCCACAGGTGACTGTGGCAGGTGGCCACAGGTGACTGTGGCAGGTGGCCACAGGTGACTGTGGCAGGTGGCCACAGGTGACTGTGGCAGGTGGCCACAGGTGACTGTGGCAGGTGGCTACAGGTGACTGTGGCAGGTGGCTACAGGTGACTGTAACAGGTGGCTACAGGCGACTGTGGCAGGTGGCTACAGGCGACTGTGGCAGGTGGCTACAGGCGACTGTGGCAGGTGGCTACAGGCGACTGTGGCAGGTGGCTACAGGCGACTGTGGCAGGTGGCTACAGGCGACTGTAGCAGGTGGCTACAGGCGACTGTGGCAGGTGGCTACAGGTGACTGTGGCAGGTGGCTACAGGTGACTGTGGCAGGTGGCTACAGGTGACTGTGGCAGGTGGCTACAGGTGACTGTGGCAGGTGGCTACAGGTGACTGTGGCAGGTGGCTACAAGAGACTGTGGCAGGTGGCTACAGGTGACTGTGACAGGTGGCTACAGGTGACTGTGGCAGGTGGCTACAGGTGACTGTGGCAGGTGGCTACAGGTGACTGTGGCAGGTGGCTACAGGTGACTGTAACAGGTGGCTACAGGTGACTGTGACAAGGAACTGGGACAGGATCTCTCACACACACTACATTACTGAATGTTCAGTCATTAAACCTTTCACACCTGCCGGCCTGATGTACCTTGGGCATCGCAATCACTGTATTACCTCTCGTGTGCTTGAAGATATCCTCACAATACACTGCAAGTTTACCAGTGTAGACTAATGATCAACATGACCCTGTACGACCATACTCTCAGATGGTGAGTATTTAGCACCTCATACATAGGTCTTGACCAGTCCGGAGGAGCCTTGATTTATCACTGATGCGTCACGTTAGTGGGATTACTGTGTGTACTTCAGAGTAGCGTCGGAGGCAGAAGAGTCGGGGAGGACAGAGCCAGAGTCCAGGGACCAGATTCACGAAAGCATTTACGAACGTGTACATCTTTCCTCAATCTTTGACGGCTTTGGTTACATTTATTAAACAGTTTACAAGCATGAAAACGTTCCATTCAACTGTTGTTATTGTTATAAACAGCCTCCTGGTGCTTCGGAGCTCATTAACTGTTTAATAATTGGAAACAAAGCCGCCAAAGATTGAGAAAAGATGTACAGGTTCGTAAGTGCTTGCGTAAGTGCTTTCGTGAATCTGGTCCCAGGGTGGGAGTGTGGGGGAAAGTCCAGGTCCGGTTTCAGTGTAAGTGATCATATCCCCCTCTGTTCCTTCTGTCCTCTTAGGGGTGAGATTGACAGTAGTTCCACCAGCCTATTCTTGGAGCTTCACCCTCTTACCTCTGGCAACAATCTTGCTGCAAACCTTTGTACTTTTTTTAATTTTGGCTTTATGCTTCACTAGGTGGGATTCCGTGCCGGGGCTGCACATTCCAGTATTGGTCTGACAAATGTTCTGTAGGCTGGCTTGAAGGAGTCCTGACTTAGGCTACTAAACAATGTTCTTATACCCATTCGTTTGGCGACCAGATACAACGAATATAAGTTCTCTAGAACCTATCCACCGGAGGATGACAAAGTTAATCCCCAACATTAGAAACTTGTCACAGGATGAGAGATTACAAAGCTTAATTTATATTCTCTAGAATTTCTCTAGAATTATGGGTGACATGATAGAGGTGTACACGTGGCATGATAGAGGTGTACACGTGGCATGATAGAGGTGTACACGTGGCATGATAGAGGTGTACACGTGGCATGATAGAGGTGTACACGTGGCATGATAGAGGTGTACACGTGGCATGATAGAGGTGTACACGTGGCATGATAGAGGTGTACACGTGGCATGATAGAGGTGTACACGTGGCATGATAGAGGTGTACACGTGGCATGATAGAGGTGTACACGTGGCATGATAGAGGTGTACACGTGGCATGATAGAGGTGTACACGTGGCATGATAGAGGTGTACACGTGGCATGATAGAGGTGTACACGAGGCATGATAGAGGTGTACACGAGGCATGATAGAGGTGTACACGTGGCATGATAGAGGTGTACACGTGGCATGATAGAGGTGTACACGTGGCATGATAGAGGTGTACACGTGGCATGATAGAGGTGTACACGTGGCATGATAGAGGTGTACACGTGGCATGATAGAGGTGTACACGTGGCATGATAGAGGTGTACACGTGGCATGATAGAGGTGTACACGTGGCATGATAGAGGTGTACACGTGGCATGATAGAGGTGTACACGAGGCATGATAGAGGTGTACACGAGGCATGATAGAGGTGTACACGTGGCATGATAGAGGTGTACACGTGGCATGATAGAGGTGTACACGTGGCATGATAGAGGTGTACACGTGGCATGATAGAGGTGTACACGTGGCATGATAGAGGTGTACACGTGGCATGATAGAGGTGTACACGTGGCATGATAGAGGTGTACACGTGGCATGATAGAGGTGTACACGTGGCATGATAGAGGTGTACACGTGGCATGATAGAGGTGTACACGTGGCATGATAGAGGTGTACACGTGGCATGATAGAGGTGTACACGTGGCATGATAGAGGTGTACACGTGGCATGATAGAGGTGTACACGTGGCATGATAGAGGTGTACACGTGGATGACTGGGCATAACAATGGAGATATTAATAGGGTATTAAAAGTAAGAACACATAAAAGATTACGCAACAATGGGTATAAATTGATTAAGTTAAGATTTAGGAAAGACCTGGGTAAATACTGGTTCGGAAACAGGGTTGTTCATTTGTGGAACGACTTACATAAAAGAACGTAACATAATAGAAGTAGGATCCCTTGATTGTTTCAAGCGTAGTTTAGACAAATATGAAAACGTTTAGGTACATATAACCAGGAGGTGCTTCGTATGGGGCAAAAAAGAAAGGGGGCCTTCTGCAGTTACTTTAAATCTTATGTCCCAGTGGTCCCAGGATAGAGCCTTGTGGGACCTCACTTGTTATACATTCCTCCAGTTTGTAATGTTCTCTCTGACTGTGACTGTTTGCATCCTGTCCTTCAGGTACTCCCTCTAGTGTTGTCCCAGTCTGACTCTCCATCTTCAACACCAGTCTTTCATGAGGCACAATGTCAAACGCTCTGTCACAGTCTGGGTAAATACAGTCTACCTTCCCTTCCCTTCCCTTCCCTTCCCTTCCCTTCCCTTCCCTTCCCTCTCTTACTTGGGTAAACCTGTGTTGATGTGCCTAGGTGGGTGTAGGCTGTGGTGGGGTGAGCAGCTGTAGAGGGTGTGTAGGTGTAGTGGTGGTGTGTAGGCTGTGGTGGGGTGAGCAGGTATGGAGGGTGTGTAGGTGTAGTGGTGGTGTGTAGGCTGTGGTGGGGTGAGCAGGTGTGGAGGGTGTGTAGGTGTAGTGGTGGTGTGTAGGCTGTGGTGGGGTGAGCAGGTGTGTAGGGTGTGTAGGTGTAGTGGTGGTGTGTAGGCTGTGGTGACGTGAGCAGGTGTAGAGGGTGTGTAGGTGTAGTGGTGTGTAGGCTGTGGTGGGGTGAGCAGGTGTGTAGGGTGTGTAGGTGTAGTGGTGTGTGTAGGCTGTGGTGACGTGAGCAGGTGTGGAGGGTGTGTAGGTGTAGTGGTGGTGAGGTGAGCAGGTGTGGAGGGTGTGTAGGTGTAGTGGTGGTGGTGTGTAGGTGTAGTGGTGTGTGTGTAGTGGTGTGTGTGTAGGGGTGTGTAGGTTCGGTGGTGGTGTGTGTAGTGGTGGTGGGATGAGTAGGTGTGGAAGGTGTGAGGTGTAGTGGTGGTGGTGTGTAGTGGTGTGTGTGTAGTGGTGTGTGTAGTGGTGTGTGTAGTGGTGGTGGTGTAGGTGTGGTAGTGGTGTGTGTGTAGTGGTGGTGGTGTAGGTGTGGTAGTGGTGTGTGTGTAGTGGTGGTCGGGTGAGCAGGTGTGGAGGTGGAGTGGTGTGTGTGTACTCACCTAGTTGTGTCTGCAGGATCGAGCATTGACTCTTGGATCTTGTGTGTAGTGGTGGTGGTGTGTGTAGGTGAGGTAGTGGTGTGTGTGTAGGTATAGTGGTGTGTGTGTAGGTGTGGTGGTGTGTGTGTAGGTGTGGTGGTGTGTGTGTAGGTATAGTGGTGTGTGTAGGTATAGTGGTGTGTGTGTAGGTATAGTGGTGTGTGTGTAGGTATAGTGGTGTGTGTGTAGGTATAGTGGTGTGTGTGTAGGTGTGGTGGTGTGTGTGTAGGTGTGGTGGTGTGTGTGTAGGTATAGTGGTGTGTGTGTAGGTATAGTGGTGTGTGTGTAGGTATAGTGGTGTGTGTGTAGGTATAGTGGTGTGTGTGTAGGTATAGTGGTGTGTGTGTAGGTATAGTGGTGTGTGTGTAGGTATAGTGGTGTGTGTGTAGGTATAGTGGTGTGTGTGTAGGTATAGTGGTGTGTGTGTAGGTGTGGTGGTGTGTGTGTAGGTATAGTGGTGTGTGTAGGTATAGTGGTGTGTGTGTAGGTATAGTTGTGTGTGTGTAGGTGTGGTGGTGTGTAGGTATAGTTGTGTGTGTGTAGGTATAGTGGTGTGTGTGTAGGTATAGTTGTGTGTGTGTAGGTATAGTGGTGTGTGTAGGTATAGTGGTGTGTGTGTAGGTATAGTTGTGTGTGTGTGTAGGTGTGGTGGTGTGTAGGTATAGTTGTGTGTGTGTAGGTATAGTGGTGTGTGTGTAGGTATAGTTGTGTGTGTGTAGGTATAGTTGTGTGTGTGTAGGTATAGTTGTGTGTGTGTAGGTATAGTTGTGTGTGTGTAGGTATAGTTGTGTGTGTGTAGGTATAGTGGTGTGTGTGTAGGTGTGGTGTGTAGGTATAGTTGTGTGTGTGTAGGTGTGGTGGTGTGTAGGTATAGTGGTGTGTGTGTAGGTGTGGTGGTGTGTAGGTATAGTTGTGTGTGTGTAGGTGTGGTGGTGTGTAGGTATAGTGGTGTGTGTGTAGGTGTGGTGGTGTGTAGGTATAGTGGTGTGTGTGTAGGTGTGGTGGTGTGTAGGTATAGTGGTGTAGGTGTGGTGGTGTGTAGGTATAGTGGTGTGTGTGTAGGTGTGGTGGTGTGTAGGTATAGTGGTGTGTGTGTAGGTGTGGTGGTGTGTAGGTATAGTGGTGTGTGTAGGTGTGGTGGTGTGTAGGTATAGTGGTGTGTGTAGGGTGTGGTGGTGTGTAGGTATAGTGGTGTGTGTAGGTGTGGTGGTGTGTAGGTGTGGTGTGTGTGTAGGTATAGTGGTGTGTGTAGGTGTGGTGGTGTGTAGGTATAGTTGTGTGTGTAGGTGTGGTGGTGTGTAGGTGTGGTGGTGTGTAGGTATAGTGGTGTGTGTGTAGGTGTGGTGGTGGTGTGTGGTAGGTGTGGTGGTGTGTAGGTATAGTGGTGTGTGTGTAGGTGTGGTGGTGTGTAGGTGTGGTGGTGTGTAGGTATAGTTGTGTGTGTGTAGGTGTGGTGGTGTGTAGGTATAGTGGTGTGTGTAGGTGAGGTAGTGGTGTGTGTGTAGGTGTGGTGGTGGTGGATTATTGATTCAATAACCGATGCGATACATTAATATCACTCCGCATAAATACAACAGAAATACATTACAAAAAAAGAAAAAAATTCAGTTGATAAAAGGAAAGATTCCAATTCTCGTAAATCGTTTCTAATCCTCCCTGAACACTCCGAGGCGTGGTATCCAAGCCCCTATAATAAACCTCCTATAGATACCATCTCAACTCTATTAAACTTTTGCTCCATTTATACCTTCTGCCACACCATAACAAACGCAACCTTAGGAGCGGCTCGTGACGTCCGCACCCGACCACCTCCCGCGCCAGACTGATCGATAGACCTCTCTTGGCCACATTTTTGGATATTGAATATTCAAGTTTAAAGTTCTTTTTATGGGATCTGTTACTTAGAGAATGAAGGTTGGAGCTTAAAGAGACGATCAAGGCCGTTCGCATAGAGGAGTGACGTAAAGATTGCCTGGGAAATGCGGATTTTGGATACGGTCGGTTTCTTTCTCATCTGGGTAATGGGAACGCGGGAACCTGCGCGATCTCTGTCCGCCGATTGGTCCGCGGCTTGTGGGCGGGGCGGCGCTCAGCCAGTCATCTGGGAGAGGGATGATGCGGCTACCCAATCGCCAGCCTGATTGCTCTCCTTCTCGCTCTCCCTCCCTCCCACTTTCCATCCAGATACTCCTTCTCCCTCATCTCTCCTTTCCTCACCTCCTTCCCAGCTCCTCTTTTGGACTTTAAACTCGACAGTAAAACACGCTGGGCGACTCCACACTATATCCTCTACTTTATACTGGCACGGTCCACTACCCCCCTCCTGCCGTGTTACCCCCCCTCCTGCCGTGTTATTACCCCCCTCCTGCCGTGTTACCCCCTCCTGCCGTGTTATTACCCCCCTCCTGCCGTGTTACCCCCTCCTGCCGTGTTACCCCCACTCCTGCCGTGTTACCCCCCTCCTGCCGTGTTACCCCCACTCCTGCCGTGTTACTCCCCCTCCTGCCGTGTTACTCCCCCTCCTGCCGTGTTACCCCCCTCCTGCCGTGTTACCCCCCTCCTGCCGTGTTACCCCCCTCTTGCCGTGTTGTTACCCCCCTCCTGCCGTGTTACCCCCCCTACTGCCGTGTTACCCCCCCCTCCTGCCGTGTTACCCCCCTCCTGCCGTGTTACCCCCCTCCTGCCGTGTTACCCCCCCTCCTGCCGTGTTACCCCCCCTCCTGCCGTGTTACCCCCCCTCCTGCCGTGTTACCCCCCCTCCTGCCGTGTTACCCCCCCTCCTGCCGTGTTTCCCCCCCTCCTGCCGTGTTACCCCCTCCTGCCGTGTTACCCCCCTCCTGCCGTGTTACCCCCTCCTGCCGTGTTACCCCCCTCCTGCCGTGTTACCCCCCCTCCTGCCGTGTTACCCCCCCTCCTGCCGTGTTACCCCCCCTCCTGCCGTGTTTCCCCCCCTCCTGCCATGTTACCCCCCCTCCTGCCGTGTTACCCCCCTTCCTGCCGTGTTACCCCCCTTCCTGCCGTGTTACCCCCCCTCCTGCCGTGTTACCCCCCTCCTGCCGTGTTACCCCCCTCCTGCCGTGTTACCCCCCTCCTGCCGTGTTACCCCCCTCCTGCCGTGTTACCCCCCCCTCCTGCCGTGTTACCCCCCCCTCCTGCCGTGTTACCCCCCCCCTCCTGCCGTGTTACCCCCCCTCCTGCCGTGTTACCCCCCCCCCCCTCCTGCCGTGTTACCCCTCTCCTGCCGTGTTACCCCTCTCCTGCCGTGTTACCCCCCCCTCCTGCCGTGTTACCCCCCCCCTCCTGCCGTGTTACCCCCCTCTCCTGCCGTGTTACCCCCCCCCTCCTGCCGTGTTACCCCCCTCCTGCCATGTTACCCCATCCTCCTGCCGTGTTACCCCCCTCCTGCCGTGTTACCCCCCCTCCTGCCGTGTTACCCCTCTCCTGCCGTGTTACCCCCCCTCCTGCCATGTTACCCCCCTCCTGCCGTGTTACCCCCCTCCTGCCGTGTTACCCCCCTCCTGCCGTGTTACCCCCCTCCTGCCGTGTTACCCCCCTCCTGCCGTGTTACCCCCCCTTCCTGCCGTGTTACCCCCCCTCCTGCCGTGTTACCCCCCCCTCCTGCCGTGTTACCCCCCCCCTGCCATGTTACCCCCCTTCTGCCGTGTTACCCCCTCCTGCCGTGTTACCCCCCCCCCTCCTGCCGTGTTACCCCCCTCCTGCCGTGTTACCCCCCCCTCCTGCCATGTTACCCCTCTCCTGCCGTGTTACCCCTCTCCTGCCGTGTTACCCCCCTCCTGCCGTGTTACCCCCCTCCTGCCGTGTTACCCCCCTCCTGCCGTGTTACCCCCCTCCTGCCGTGTTACCCCCCTACTGCCGTGTTACCCCCCTCCTGCCGTGTTACCCCCCCTCCTGCCGTGTTACCCCCCTCCTGCCGTGTTACCCCCCTCCTGCCGTGTTACCCCCTCCTGCCGTGTTACCCCCCTCCTGCCGTGTTACCCCCCCCCTCCTGCCGTGTTACCCCCCCCTCCTGCCGTGTTACCCCTCTCCTGCCGTGTTACCCCTCTCCTGCCGTGTTACCCCCCTCCTGCCGTGTTACCCCCCTCCTGCCGTGTTACCCTCCTCCTGCCGTGTTACCCCCCCCCTCCTGCCATGTTACCCCCCTCTCCTGCCGAGTTACCCCTCTCCTACCGTGTTATTACCCCCTCCCGTGTTATTACCCCCTCCCGTGTTATTACCCCCTCCCGTGTTTTTACCCCCTCCCGTGTTATTACCCCCCTCCCGTGTTATTACCCCCTCCCGTGTTATTACCCCCCTCCCGTGTTATTACCCCCTCCCGTGTTATTACCCCCTCCCGTGTTATTACCCCCTCCCGTGTTATTACCCCCTCCCGTGTTATTACCCCCTCCCGTGTTATTACCCCCTCCCGTGTTATTACCCCTCCCGTGTTATTACCCCGTCCCGTGTTATTACCCCCTCCCGTGTTATTACACCCTCCCGTGTTATTACCCCCTCCCGTGTTATTACCCCCTCCCGTGTTATTACCCCCTCCCGTGTTATTACCCCCTCCCGTGTTATTACCCCGTCCCATGTTATTACCCCCTCCCATGTTATTACCCCCTCCCGTGTTATTACCCCCTCCCATGTTATTACCCCCTCCCATGTTATTACCCCCTCCCGTGTTATTACCCCCCTCCCGTGTTATTACCCCCTCCCATGTTATTACCCCCTCCCGTGTTATTACCCCCTCCCATGTTATTACCCCCTCCCGTGTTAATACCCCCTCCCGTGTTATTACCCCCTCCCGTGTTATTACCCCCTCCCGTGTTATTACCCCCTCCCATGTTATTACCCCCTCCCATGTTATTACCCCCCTCCCATGTTATTACCCCCTCCCGTGTTATTACCCCCTCCCGTGTTATTACCCCCTCCCGTGTTATTACCCCCTCCCGTGTTATTACCCCCTCCCGTGTTATTACCCCCTCCCGTGTTATTACCCCCTCCCGTGTTATTACCCCCTCCCATGTTATTACCCCCTCCTCCAGCACCCTTGCCTTGGGGGGGGATGGGGTGGAAAGGGAGCACTTTCCTAGTTGTACTCACTTAGTTGTACTCACTTAGTTGTACTCACCTTGTTGTACTCACTTAGTTGTACTCACTTAGTTGTACTCACTTAGTTGTACTCACTTAGTTGTACTCACTTAGTTGTACTCAGCTAGTTGTACTCAGCTAGTTGTACTTAGTTGTACTCACTTAGTTGTACTCACTTAGTTGTACTCAGCTAGTTGTACTCACCTTGTTGTACTCACTTAGTTGTACTTAGTTGTACTCACTTAGTTGTACTCACTTAGTTGTACTCACTTAGTTGTACTTAGTTGTACTCACTTAGTTGTACTCACTTAGTTGTACTCAGCTAGTTGTACTCAGCTAGTTGTACTCACTTAGTTGTACTCACCTTGTTGTACTCACTTAGTTGTACTCACCTTGTTGTACTCACTTAGTTGTACTCACTTAGTTGTACTTAGTTGTACTCACTTAGTTGTACTCACTTAGTTGTACTCACTTAGTTGTACTCACCTTGTTGTACTCACTTAGTTGTACTCACCTTGTTGTACTCACTTAGTTGTACTCACTTAGTTGTACTTAGTTGTACTCACTTAGTTGTACTCACCTTGTTGTACTCACTTAGTTGTACTCACCTTGTTGTACTCACTTAGTTGTACTCACTTAGTTGTACTTAGTTGTACTCACTTAGTTGTATTCACTTAGTTGTACTCGCTTAGTTGTACTCACATAGTTGTACTCAGTTGTACTCACCTTGTTGTACTCACTTAGTTGTACTTAGTTGTACTCACTTAGTTGTACTCACTTAGTTGTACTCACTTAGTTGTACTCAGCTAGTTGTACTCAATTAGTTGTACTCACTTAGTTGTACTCACTTAGTTGTACTCACTTAGTTGTACTCAGGTAGTTGTACTCACTTAGTTGTACTCACTTAGTTCTACTCACCTTGTTGTACTCACTTAGTTGTACTCACTTAGTTGTACTTAGTTGTACTCACTTAGTTGTACTCACTTAGTTGTACTCACTTAGTTGTACTCACTTAGTTGTACTCACTTAGTTGTACTCAGCTAGTTGTACTCACTTAGTTGTACTCACTTAGTTGTACTCACTTAGTTGTACTCACCTTGTTGTACTCACTTAGTTGTACTCACCTTGTTGTACTCACTTAGTTGTACTCACTTAGTTGTACTTAGTTGTACTCACCTTGTTGTACTCACTTAGTTGTACTCACTTAGTTGTACTAAGTTGTACTCACTTTGTTGTACTCAGCTAGTTGTACTCGCTTAGTTGTACTCACCTTGTTGTACTCACTTAGTTGTACTCACTTAGTTGTACTTAGTTGTACTCACTTAGTTGTACTCATTTAGTTGTACTCACTTAGTTGTACTCACTTAGTTGTACTCACTTAGTTGTACTTAGTTGTACTCACTTAGTTGTACTCAGCTAGTTGTACTCACTTTGTTGTACTCACTTAGTTGTACTCACTTAGTTGTACTCACTTAGTTGTACTCACTTAGTTGTACTCACTTAGTTGTACTCACTTAGTTGTACTCACTTAGTTGTACTCAGCTAGTTGTACTCAGCTAGTTGTACTCACTTAGTTGTACTCACTTAGTTGTACTCACCTTGTTGTACTCACTTAGTTGTACTCACTTAGTTGTACTTAGTTGTACTCACTTAGTTGTACTCAGCTAGTTGTACTCACTTAGTTGTACTCACTTAGTTGTACTCACTTAGTTGTACTCACCTTGTTGTACTCACTTAGTTGTACTCACCTTGTTGTACTCACTTAGTTGTACTCACCTTGTTGTACTCACTTAGTTGTACTCACTTAGTTGTACTTAGTTGTACTCACCTTGTTGTACTCACTTAGTTGTACTCACTTAGTTGTACTTAGTTGTACTCACTTAGTTGTACTCATTTAGTTGTACTCACTTAGTTGTACTCACTTAGTTGTACTCACCTAGTTGTACTCAGCTAGTTGTACTCAGCTAGTTGTACTCAGCTAGTTGTTCTCACTTATTTGTACTGACCTAGTTGTACTCAGCTAGTTGTACTCACTTAGTTGTACTCACCTAGTTGTACTCACTTAGTTGTACTCACCTAGTTGTACTCACTTAGTTGTACTCACTTAGTTGTACTCACTTAGTTGTACTCACTTAGTTGTACTCACTTAGTTGTATTCACTTCGTTGTACTCACTTAGTTGTACTCACCTAGTTGTACTCACTTAGTTGTACTCACCTAGTTGTACTCACTTAGTTGTACTCACCTAGTTGTACTCACCTAGTTGTACTCACTTAGTTGTACTCACTTAGTTGTACTCACTTAGTTGTATTCACTTAGTTGTACTCACTTAGTTGTACTCACCTAGTTGTACTCACCTAGTTGTACTCACTTAGTTGTACTCACCTAGTTGTACTCACTTAGTTGTACTCACTTAGTTGTACTCACTTAGTTGTACTCACCTTGTTGTACTCACTTAGTTGTACTCACTTAGTTGTACTTAGTTGTACTCACTTAGTTGTACTCACTTAGTTGTACTCAGCTAGTTGTACTCACTTAGTTGTACTCACTTAGTTGCACTCACTTAGTTGTACTCACTTAGTTGTACTCACTTAGTTGTACTCACTTAGTTGTATTCACTTAGTTGTACTCACTTAGTTGTACTCACCTAGTTGTACTCACCTAGTTGTACTCATCTAGTTGTACTCACCTAGTTGTACTCACCTAAAACAAAGAAGCGAATCGCGGAACAACTTGAGAGTCGCACCCTATCTCAAGAACGGCGAAGAAGGTTAGGTAGAGAAATAAAAACAATTGAACTCAAGCTACAAGAATCATACAAAACCCAGGAGAGGCAGAGAGAGCAAAAGGCCATCAGTGAAATAGAGAGAAATCCGAAATATTTTTTTTCCTATGCAAAATCAAAATCGAAAACCACATCTAGTATCGGGCCCCTGCGAAAGGGAGATGGAACTTTCACCGATGACAACAAAGAAATGAGCGAGTTACTGAGGAAGCAGTACGACTCTGTTTTCAGCGAGCCATTAAATGCACTAAAGATTGATAACCCAAATGAATTTTTCATGGGTATGATACCAACATCAAATCATATATCAGATGTCACCCTATCCCCACTGGATTTTGAAGAAGCCATAAACAGTATGCCTATGCACTCTGCACCAGACCCGGATTCTTGGAACTCCATATTCATCAAGAACTGTAAAAAACCACTATCGCAGGCCCTCCACATTCTGTGGAGACAAAGCCTAGATACTGGCGTTATCCCTGACATACTAAAAACAACAGAGATAGCATCACTCCATAAAGGGGGAAATAAGGCAGAGGTAAAAAATTACAGACCGATAGCACTAACATCGCACATCATAAAAAAATTTGAGTGCTAAGAAGTAAGATTACAAAATACATGGAATCACAGCATCTCCATAACCCCGGACAACATGGTTTCAGAACAGGGCGCTCTTGCCTGTCGCAGTTGCTGGACCACTATGATATGGCATTAGATGCTATGGAAGACAAACAAAACGCTGATGTAATTTACACAGATTTCGCAAAAGCTTTTGATAAATGTGACCATGGTGTTATTGCACATAAAATGCGTTCAAAAGGAATTACCGGAAAAATAGGCAGATGGATCTACAATTTCCTGACCAACAGAACCCAATGTGATAGCATCCTGTCCTCTTAAAAAGAACGTCGCTTTTGGCCGTTTGCCCGTATGGCCGATTATGGACGTAATTTAAAAATTAAAATAAATTGAAAATAAATTTGGGATTTTTTTTTCAACAACAGTAAGTTAAGGGTCCTCTGATAGGTTAGGTGGGCAGGATATTGTCATAAAGTTTCAAAACGTTATGAAAAACGTAAATTGAAAGTTCCTCTTCTAAGCTGTCCGAGGAGGGCTGGACGACTCAAACAGAAAACGGGACAGTACGTCACTTTTGTGAGTCGATTTCATTTCAAATTACGTCCAAATTTGGCCATAGTGCGCATACGAGCCAAAAGTAACGTTATTTTTAAGAGGACGGGTTGAATAGTCAACAATATAAAATCCAGCCCTTCAACCGTGAAGAGCTCAGTCCCCCAGGGTACTGTGCTTGCTCCAGTACTTTTTCTCATCCTCATATCGGACATAGACAAGAACACAACCTATAGCACTGTATCATCCTTTGCAGATAACACTAGGATCTTCATGAGAGTTGGCAACATAGAGGACACGGCGAACCTCCAGTCAGATGTAGATCAGGTCTTTCTATGGGCTACAGAAAATAATATGGTGTTTAACGAGGATAAGTTCCAACTCATGCGCTACGGAAAAATTGAAAATATAAAAACGGAAACCACGTACAAAACTCAGGCAAATCATAACATCGAACGAAAAGGCAATGTAAAGGATCTGGGTGTACTCATGTCGGAAGACCTTACCTTTAAAGAACACAATAAAGTAGCCGTCACAACTGCAAGAAAAATGACAGGTTGGATAACAAGAACTTTTCACACTAGAGATGCTATACCGATGATGATACTTTTCAAAACGCTTGTGCTCTCTAGAGTGGAGTACTGCTGCACAATGACAGCCCATTTAAAAACTGGAGAAATTGCTGACCTGGAGAGCGTGCAGAGAGCCTTTACTGCTAGAATCCACTCAGTAAAACATCTAAATTACTGGGACCGCCTAAAGAGCCTAAATCTGTACTCCCTTGAGCGCAGGCTGGAGAGATACATAATAACTTACACGTGGAAAATAATTGAGGGGCTGGTCCCAAACCTGCACACAGAAATAACACCACATGAGACCAGAAGACATGGCAGGATGTGCAGAATACCCCCGTTGAAAAGCAGAGGTGCAACAGGTACTCTGAGAGAGAACTCTATCAACATCAGAGGCCCGAGACTGTTCAACACGCTTCCACTACACATAAGGGATATAACAGGCCGACCCCTCACAGTGTTCAAGAGAGAACTGGATAAGCACCTCCAAAGGATACCTGATCAGCCAGGCTGTGACTCATACGTCAGGCTGCGAGCAGCCGCGTCTAACAGCCTGGTTGATCAGTCCAGCAACCAGGAGGCCTGGTCGACGACCGGGCCGCGGGGACGCTAAGCCCCGGAAGCACCTCAAGGTAACCTAGTTGTACTCACCTAGTTGTACTCACTTAGTTATACTCATCAAGCTGTACTCACCAAGTTGTACTCATCTAGTTGTACTCACCAACTTGTACTCATCTAGTTGTACTCACCTAGTTGTACTCACCTAGTTGTACTCACCTAGTTGTACTCACCTAGTTGTACTCACCTAGTTGTACTCATCTAGTTGTACTCACCTAGGTGTATTCACTTAGTTATACTCATCAAGTTGTACTCACCTAGTTGTACTCACCAAGTTGTACTCGAAAAGTTGTTCTCACCTAGTTGTTCTCACCTAGTTGTACTCACCTAGTTGTTCTCACCTAGTTGTACTCACCTAGTTGTTCTCACCTAGTTGTACTCACCTAGTTGTACTTAGTTGTACTCACCTAGTTGTAATCATTTAGTTGTACTCATCTAGTTGTACTCACTTAGTTGTACTCACCTAGTTGTACTCACCTAGTTGTACTCACCAAGTTGTACTCACCAAGTTGTACTCACCTAGTTGTACTCACCTAGTTGTACTCACCTAGTTGTACTCGGTTATACTCATCAAGTTGTACTCACCTAGTTGTACTCGCCTAGTTGTACTCACCTAGTTGTACTCTACTAGTTGTACTCACTTAGTGATACTCACCAAGTTGTACTCACCAAGTTGTACTCACCTAGTTGTACTTATTTAGTTGTACCCAACTAGTTGTACTAATTTAGTTGTTCTCACCTAGTTGTACTCACCTAGTTGTTCTCATCTAGTTGTACTCACCTAGTTGTACTCACCTTCTTGTACTCATCTAGTTGTACTCACCTAGTTGTACTCACCTAGTTGTACTAATTTAGTTGCACTCACCTAGTTGTACTAATTTAGTTGTACTCACCTAGTTGTACTAATTTAGTTGTACTCACCTAGTTGTACTCACCGTTGCACAAGGGGGGGAGTAAAGCCTTGGCAAAAAAATATAGACCAGTTGCACTAACATCACACATAATAAAAAAATTTGAAAGATTGATTAGAAATCAAATTTCTAGTTTTATGGAAAATAATGAGTTACACAACCCAGGACAACATGGATTTAGAGCGGGAAGATCCTGTCTGTCACAGTTACTCAACCACTATGACAAAATCACAGAAGCTCTGGAAGAAAAGCAAAATGCAGATGTTGTATACACAGACTTTGTAAAGGCATTCGACAAATGTGACCATGGGGTGATAGCACACAAAATGAGGTCAATGGGAATAACTGGTAAAGTAGGACGCTGGATACTCAATTTCCTGTCGAACAGAACACAAAGAGTAACAGTCAATCAGATAAAATCGAGTCCAAGCACAGATAAAATCGAGTCCAAGCACAGTTAAAAGCTCTGTACCTCAAGGTACAGTCCTTGCACCGCTACTGTTCCTTATTCTCATATCTGATATAGACAAAAATACACGCCACAGCTTCGTGTCGTCCTTTGCAGATGACACAAAAATCGGCATGAAAATTACCTCGGCTGAAGACATTAAAAAACTACAAGCAGATGTCAACAAAGTTTTCGATTGGGCAGCAGAAAATAACGTGATGTTTAACAGTGATAAATTCCAGGTACTCAGGTACGGCAAAAATGAGGATCTGAAACATAATACAGGGTACAAAACACAATCGAATCTTCCCATAGTAGAAAAAACAGCATGTCAAGGATTTGGGAATAATGATGTCCGACGATCTAACGTTTAGGGAGCATAACCAAGCAAATATCGCGTCAGCCAGAAAAATGATAGGATGGATTACGAGACCTTTCAAATCCTGAGATCCCATCACAATGGTTGTACTCTTCAAGTCACTTGTGTTGTCCCGTCTTGAGTACTACTTAGTACTCACTTTCCCCTTCAGAGCAGGAGAGATTGCTGAAATAGAGGGAATACAGAGAACATATACGGCACGCATAGACGAGATAAAACACCTAAATTATTGGGATCGTCTCAAAGCTCTCCAAATGCACTCTCTAGAAAGGAGACGAGAGAGATACCAAATAATATACACATGGAAAATACTGGAGGGTCAGGTCCCAAATCTACACAGTAAAATAACAACGTACTGGAGTGAACGATATGGAAGAAAATGCAAGATTTAACCAGTGAAGAGCAGAGGTGCCATAGGCACAATCAGAGAACACTGTATAAACATCAGAGGTCCGCGGTTGTTCAACGTCCTCCCAGCGACTATTAGAAATATTGCCGGAACAACCGTGGACATCTTCAAGAGAAAACTGGACGGTTTTCTAAGAGAAGTTCCGGATCAGGCGGGCTGTGGTGGGTATGTAGGCCTGCGGGCCGCTCCAAGCAACAGCCTGGTGGACCAAACTCTCACAAGTCGAGCCTGGCCTCGGGCCGGGCTTGGGGAGTACCTGGTTGATACCTGGTTGATGGGGTTCTGGGAGTTCTTCTACTCCCCAAGCCCGTCCCGAGGCCAGGCTTGACTTGTGAGAGTTTGGTCCACCAGGCTGTTGCTTGGAGCGGCCCGCAGGCCCACATACCCACCACAGCCCGGTTGGTCCGGCACTCCTTGGAGGAATAAATCTAGTTTCCTCTTGAAAATGTCCACGGTTGTTCCGGCAATATTTCTTGTGCTTGCTGGGAGAAGAAGAGTAGAGAAGCAGGTATCTAGTTGTACTCACCTAGTTGTACTCACTTAGTTGTACTCACCTAGTTGTACTCACCTAGTTGTACTCACCTAGTTGTACTCACCTAGTTGTACTCACCTAGTTGTACTCATCTAGTTGTACTCACTTAGTTGTACTCACCTAGTTGTACTCATCTAGTTGTACTCACCTAGTTGTACTCACCTAGTTGTACTCACCTTGTTTGACTCACCTAGTTGTACGTACCTAGTTGTACTCACCTAGCTGTACTCACCTAGTTGTACGTACCTAGTTGTACTCACCTAGCTGTACTCACCTAGTTGTACTCACCTAGTTGTACTCACCTAGTTGTACTCACCTTGTTTGACTCACCTAGTTGTACTCACCTAGCTGTACTCACCTAGTTGTACTCACCTAGTTGTACTCACCTAGTTGTTCTCATTTAGTTGTACTCACCTATTTGTACTCACATAGTTGTACTCACCTTGTTTGACTCACCTAGTTGTACTTACCTAGTTGTACTCATCTAGCTGTACTCACCTAGTTGTACTCACCTTGTTTGACTCACCTATTTGTACTCACCTATTTGTACTCATCTATTTGTACTCACTTAGTTGTAGTCACCTACTTGTACTCACCTAGTTGTACTCACCTAGTTGTACTCATCTAGTTGTACTCACCTAGTTCTAATTTAGTTGTACTCACCTAGTTCTACTACCTATCCTGTTTCTAATATATAATATATATGTACTCACCATCCTGTTTCTAATATATGTGAACGATCTTCCAGAGGGAATAGACTCATTCCTCTCAATGTTTGCTGATGATGCAAAAATTATGAGAAGAATCAAGACGGATGAAGATAGACAGAGACTACAGGATGACCTGGACAAACTGGAGGAATGGTCTAGAAAATGGCTGCTAAAGTTCAACTCGGGAAAGTGTAAGGTGATGAAATTAGGCGAAGGGAGCAGGAGGCTGAACACAAGGTATCATCTGGGAGGTGAAATCCTGCAAGAGTCAAATAGAGAGAAGGATCTGGGGGTTGATATCACACCGAACCTGTCCCCAGAGGCCCACATCAAAAGGATATCTTCAGCGGCATATGCTAGACTGGCCAACATAAGAACTGCCTTTAGAAACTTGTGTAAGGAATCTTTCAGAACCCTGTATACCACTTATGTAAGACCAATCCTGGAGTATGCAGCTCCAGCCTGGAGTCCATACCTAGTTAAACACAAGACAAAGTTAGAGAAGATTCAGCGGTATGCCACCAGGCTCGTCCCGGAACTGAGAGGATTGAGCTACGAGGAAAGGCTAAAGGAGCTGAACCTCACATCCCTGGAAAACAGAAGAGTAAGGGGAGACATGATAACCACCTACAAAATTCTCAGGGGAATTGACAGGGTGGACAAAGACAAACTCTTCAGCACGGGTGGGACACGAACAAGGGGACACAGGTGGAAACTTAGTACCCAGATGAGCCTCAGAGACGTTAGAAAGAATTTTTTCAGTGTCAGAGTAGTTAATAAATGGAATGCATTAGGCAGTGATGTGGTGGAGGCTGACTCCATACACAGTTTCAAATGTAGATATGATAGAGCCCAGTAGGCTCAGGAATCTGTACACCAGTTGATTGACAGTTGAGAGGCGGGACCAAAGAGCCAAAGCTCAACCCCCCCGCATGCACAATTAGGTGAGTACAATTAGGTGAGTACCAAGTTGCACTCACCTAGTTGTACTCACCTAGTTGTACTCGCTTAGTTGTACTCACCTAGTTGTACTCGCCCAGTTGTACTCAGCTGTACTCACCTAGTTGTACACACTTAGTTGTACTCACCTAGTTGTACTTGCCTAGCTGTACTCAGCTAGTTGTGCTTGCGGGGGTTGAGCTTTGGCTCTTTGGTCCCGCCTCTCAACTGTCAATCAACAGGTGTACAGGTTCCTGAGCCTACTGGGCTCTATCATATCTACATTTGAAACTGTGTATGGAGTCAGCCTCCACCACATCACTGCCTAATGCATTCCACCTGTTAACTACTCTGACACTGAAAAAGTTCTTTCTAACGTACCTGTGGCTCATTTGGGTACTCAGTTTCCACCTGTGTCCCCTTGTTCTCGTACCACCCGTGTTACATAATCCATCCTTGTCGATCATGTAAATTATCCTGAGAATTTTGTATGTGTTGATCATGTCTCCCCGAGCTCTTCTGTCTTCCAGCGACGTGAGGTACAGTTTCCTCAGATTTTTCTCGTAACTCATACTTCTTAGTTCTGGGACTAGTCTAATGGCATACTTCTGAACTTCTGTATGGGGCCGCATACTCCAGGATTGGTCTAACATACGTGGCATACAAGGTTCCGAATGATTCCTTACACAGGTTCCTGAAGGCTGTTCTGATGTTAGCCAGCCTCGCATATGCCGCAGACGTTATTCTTTTTATGTGGGCTTCAGGAGACAGAGTGCGTGTACTTACCTATTCATCTCACCTATTTGTGTCTGCAGGATCGAGAGTTAGCTCATGGACCCCGCTTTTCTAGCCGTTGGTTGTTTTATGTAATGACTTCCGACCTATTTCCTTATCATACCTGCTTTTAAAGTTATGAATGGAGTCAGCCTCTACAACCTGGTGGAAACTGAGTGCCCAAATGAGCCACAGAGATATTAGAAAGAACTTTTTTAGTGTCAGAGTGGTTGACAAATGGAATGCATTAGGCAGTGATGTGGTGGAGGCTGACTCCATACACAGTTTCAAGTGTAGATATGATAGGGCCCGATAGGCTCAGGAACCTGTACACCTGTTGATTGACGGTTGAGAGGCGGGACCAAAGAGCCAGAGCTCAACCCCCGCAAACACAACTAGGTGAGTACAGTTCTGATGTTAGCCAGCCTCGCATATGCCGCAGATGTTATTCTTTTTATGTGGGCTTCAGGAGACAGGTTTGGTGTGATATCAACTCCTAGATCTTTCTCTCTGTCCGTTTCATGAAGGACTTCATCTCCTATTCTGAATACTGTGTCTGGCCTCCTGTTTCCACTGCCTAGTTTCATTACTTTGCATTTACTCGGGTTGAACTTCAACAGCCATTTGTTGGACCATTCATTCAGTTTGTCTAGGTCATCTTATAGCCTCCTACTATCATCCTCTGTTTCAATCCTCCTCATAATTTTTGCATCATCAGCAAACATCGAGAGAAACGAGTCTATCCCCCCTGGGAGATCATTTACATATATCAGAAACAGTATAGGTCCAAGGACTGACCCCTGCGGGACTCCACTTGTAACGTCTCGCCAATCTGAGACCTCACCCCTCACACTGACTCGTTGTCTCCTGTTGCTTAGGTGTGTGCGTGTGAGTGTGTGTGCATGTGAGTGTGTGTGCGTGTGAGTGTGTGTGTGTAATAAACAAATTACCCTGTAAAGTCTGTGATAGGTTCCATGTAAAGCATAAATTCAAAGATTTAAAATTTAGAATTTTCTCAACATCTGTTGCGAAAATTCTAACTTTTCTTATTGTGTAAAGCACGGCCAATTGTCTAATGCTTTGTCTGTTAATTTGTCAGCAAGTTCTGACCAAATTGATTGGCAGAGGACTTCTCCAATAACGAATTGTAAACAATTTTTAATAGAAATATTATTGAATCTGCTTTAATACAGATTACAAAATCATGTAATTTGAACATTAGCATTGGTTCGAATAATTTAAATCCATTTTTGATTGATCAGTTAAAAAACGATTTGAGTAAGATCATTGATATCCATATATCTCAAATATACCATTCATGTTAGTGTATATATATATATATATATATATATATATATATATATATATATATATATATTTTATATACATATATATATATATATATATAATCTGTGTGTGATAATGGCTGTAATCCGTACTGTGGAACAAGGGGGGGGAGGGGGTGGCCGTCATTACAAACTGCCGATTACCAGAGTCATTCCCTTCTCCACCCCCTCCCCTTACCTACCCTTCGCCTCCTCCATTACCCCCCCCCTCCAGCTGTAATTATAGGGACTCTCCCAAGACATGTTTTCTTTAATTTCCTTGATTATTACCCCCTCCCCCCCTGCCACCCCTCCTCTCGTCCCCCCTCCCCAAGCCCCTCACCCCCCCCCCCCTCGTGGGGCCAGTTTGGGCGACACAGTTGTCGTGTGGCGGAGCAGTTAGCGGGGTGTGTGTGTGTGTGTGTGTGGTGTGTGTGTGTGTGTGTGTGTGTGTGTTGAGCGACCAGCACCGTGAACCGTGCGGGTGAACAGTCAGTCACAGTACCGTGGTGTACTAACTTATTTCCTCCTGGAGAGTCGAGGTCCAGCTCCTGGTCCCCGCCTTCCCTACTGCCTTGGTATCCTATTACATCTGATTGAATTGTGCATTGTTTTGGGTGTCTGAGGTCCTTAATAGTATTTGATGTGTCTTTATCATGTCTCCTTTCTCTCTCTCTCTCTCTCTCTCTCTCTCTCTCTCTCTCTCTCTCTCTCTCTCTCTCTCTCTGTCTCTCTCTGTCTCTCTCTGTCTCTCTCTCTCTCTCTCTCTCTCTCTCTCTCTCTCTCTCTCTCTCTCTCTCTCTCTCTCTCTCTCTCTCTCTCTCTCTGTCTCTCTCTCTCTCTCTCTCTCTCTCTCCTTTCCAGCATTCCTAGCTTCCTGCAACGTTTCCACATGCCTGATTCTATATTGTTATAAGGCGAGCCATGTTGCAATCATCTTCATGTGGGGAGGGCGTCACGCTAACGCTGCGTACTCCTGCACTGGTCTCACGTAAGTGGCGACCAGTGCTCTGAACACCTCCTTATCCCAGTACCTGAAGCCCGATGGCCAGGTCTCCTTCCTCTTTCTCTACACTTTAGTCTCCATATTGCTGCATGCTCGCGTGCAATTACACTTCGCGTGCTTGCGGTATTTGGCTCCAGCTCACGGGCCCCGCCTCTCACCATTCAATCGGGTGAGGGGGGTTCGTGAACCCATTAGCGTCTCTCATGTTTAAATTTAAATCTGTCTGGATCCGCCTCCACCTCCCTCACTCCCAAGTGACATCTGGCAGTGATGTGACATGCCTCTCACTCACCTCACATGACTCTCACTCACCTCACATGACTCTCACTCACCTCACATGACTCTCACTCACCTCACATGACTCTCACTCACCTCACATGACTCTCACACACCTCACATGACTCTCACTCACCTCACATGACTCTCGCACACCTCACATGACTCTCTCACACCTCACATGCCTCTCACTCACCTCACATGACACTCTCACACCTCACATGCCTCTCACTCATCTCACATGACTCTCACTCACCTCACATGACTCTCACTCACCTCACATGACTCTCACTCACCTCACATGACTCTCACACACCTCACATGACTCTCACCTCACATGACTCTCACTCACCTCACATGACTCTCACTCACCTCACATGACTCTCACTCACCTCACATGACTCTCACTCACCTCACATGACTCTCACACACACACTCCATGACTCTCACACACCTCACATGACTCTCACACACCTCACATGACTCTCACACACCTCACATGACTCTCACACACCTCACATGACTCTCGCACACCACACATGACTCTCACTCACCACACATGACTCTCACTCACCTCACATGACTCTCACCTCACATGACACTCTCACACCTCACATGACTCTCACACACCACACATGACTCTCACACACCACACATGACTCTCACACACCACACATGACTCTCACCTCACATGACACTCTCACACCTCACATGACTCTCACACACCACACATGACTCTCACACACCACACATGACTCTCACACACCACACATGACTCTCACACACCACACATGACTCTCACACACCACACATGACTCTCACCACACATGACACTCTCACACCTCACATGACTCTCACACACCACACATGACTCTCACACACCACACATGACTCTCACACACCACACATGACTCTCACACACCACACATGACTCTCACACACCACACATGATTCTCACCTCACATGACACTCTCACCTCACATGACACTCTCACACCACACATGACTCTCACACACCACACATGACTCTCAAACACCACACATGACTCTCACACACCTCACATGACTCTCACACACCACACATGACTCTCACACACCTCACATGACTCTCACACACCTCACATGACTCTCACTCACCTCACATGACTCTCACTCACCTCACATGACTCTCACTCACCTCACATGACTCTCACTCACCTCACATGACTCTCACTCACCTCACATGACTCTCACTCACCTCACATGACTCTCACACACCTCACATGACTCTCACACACCTCACATGACTCTCACTCACCTCACATGACTCTCACTCACCTCACATGACACTCTCACACCTCACATGACTCTCACGTTACATGCCTCTCACTCACCTCACATGACTCTCACACACCACACATGACTCTCACACACTTCACATGACTCTCACACACCTCACATGACTCTCACACACCTCACATGACTCTCACACACCTCACATGACTCTCACACACCTCACATGACTCTCACACACCTCACATGACTCTCACTCACCTCACATGACTCTCACTCACCTCACATGACTCTCACACACCTCACATGACTCTCACACACCTCACATGACTCTCACACACCTCACATGACTCTCACACACCACACATGACTCTCACACACCTCACATGACTCTCACTCACCTCACATGACTCTCACTCACCTCACATGACTCTCACTCACCTCACATGACTCACACAAGATTTTGTTTGTCTATGGAACAATGCAATAAATAGGTATATACATAGTGTTCCAGCAGACACCAGTATACCTCGGTCTTGCACTATACTCAGGCCCAAGGTATACCTGCTGGTCAGTAAGGTTGCTGAAACAAGATTACTGAAATAAATATATATATATATATATATATATATATATTATATATATATATAATATATATATATATATATATGCGAACAAGCCTGAATGGTCCCCAGGACAATATGCAACTGAAAACTCACACCCAGAAGTGACTCGAACCCATACTCCCAGGAGCAAACGCAACTGGTATGTACAAGACGCCTTATCCACTTGACCATCACGACCGGACATGTTGCATATTGTCCTGGGGACCATTCAGGCTTGTTCGCATTTGTGTTCCTCACGTGTGCCCCAAAGAATGAGGTGATTTGGTAAAGTGCTATGCCCAAGATTACTATCCGAGTGCCGGCGGTGGGATGGTTCAAATAGCCTCGGCTATCACCTCATTATGTCCGGTCGTGATGGTCAAGTGGATTAAGGCGTCTTGTACATACCAGTTGCGTTTGCTCCTGGGAGTATGGGTTCGAGTCACTTCTGGGGTGTGAGTTTTCAGTGCATATTGTCCTGGGGACCATTCAGGCTTGTTCGCATTTTGTGTTCCTCACGTGTGCCCCAAAGAATGAGGTGATTTGGTAAAGTGCTATGCCCAAGATTACTATCCGAGTGCCGGCGGTGGGGTGGTTCAAATAGCCTCGGCTATCACCTCATTATGTCCGGTCGTGATGGTCAAGTGGATTAAGGCGTCTTGTACATACCAGTTGCGTTTGCTCCTGGGAGTATGGGTTCGAGTCACTTCTGGGGTGTGAGTTTTCAGTTGCATATTGTCCTGGGGACCATTCAGGCTTGTTCGCATTTGTGTTCCTCACGTGTGCCCCAAAGAATGAGGTGATTTGGTAAAATGCTATGCCGAGATTACTATCCGAGTGCCGGCGGTGGGGTGGTTCAAATAGCCTCGGCTATCACCTCATTATGTCCGGTCGTGATGGTCAAGTGGATTAAGGCGTCTTGTACATACCAGTTGCGTTTGCTCCTGGGAGTATGGGTTCGAGTCACTTCTGGGGTGTGAGTTTTCAGTTGCATATTGTCCTGGGGACCATTCAGGCTTCTTCGCATTTGTGTTCCTCACGTGTGCCCCAAAGAATGAGGTGATTTGGTAAAGTGCTATGCCCAAGATTACTATCCGAGTGCCGGCGGTGGGGTGGTTCAAATAGCCTCGGCTATCACCTCATTATGTCCGGTCGTGATGGTCAAGTGGATTAAGGCGTCTTGTACATACCAGTTGCGTTTGCTCCTGGGAGTATGGGTTCGAGTCACTTCTGGGGTGTGAGTTTTCAGTTGCATATTGTCCTGGGGACCATTCAGGCTTGTTCGCATTTGTGTTCCTCACGTGTGCCCCAAAGAATGAGGTGATTTGGTAAAATGCTATGCCCAAGATTACTATCCGAGTGCCGGCGGTGGGGTGGTTCAAATAGCCTCGGCTATCACCTCATTTTGTCCGGTCGTGATGGTCAAGTGGATTAAGGCGTCTTGTACATACCAGTTGCGTTTGCTCCTGGGAGTATGGGTTCGAGTCACTTCTGGGGGTGTGAGTTTTCAGTTGCATATTGTCCTGGAGACCATTCAGGCTTGTTCGCATTTGTGTTCCTCACGTGTGCCCCAAAGAATGAGGTGATTTGGTAAAATGCTATGCCCAAGATTACTATCCGAGTGCCGGCGGTGGGGTGGTTCAAATAGCCTCGGCTATCACCTCATTATGTCCGGTCGTGATGGTCAAGTGGATTAAGGCGTCTTGTACATACCAGTTGCGTTTGCTCCTGGGAGTATGGGTTCGAGTCACTTCTGGGGTGTGAGTTTTCAGTTGCATATTGTCCTGGGGACCATTCAGGCTTGTTCGCATTTGTGTTCCTCACGTGTGCCCCAAAGAATGAGGTGATTTGGTAAAGTGCTATGCCCAAGATTACTATCCGAGTGCCGGCGGTGGGGTGGTTCAAATAGCCTCGGCTATCACCTCATTATGTCCGGTCGTGATGGTCAAGTGGATTAAGGCGTCTTGTACATACCAGTTGCGTTTGCTCCTGGAGTATGGGTTCGAGTCACTTCTGGGGTGTGAGTTTTCAGTTGCATATTGTCCTGGGGACCATTCAGGCTTGTTCGCATTTGTGTTCCTCACGTGTGCCCCAAAGAATGAGGTGATTTGGTAAAGTGCTATGCCCAAGATTACTATCCGAGTGCCGGCGGTGGGGTGGTTCAAATAGCCTCGGCTATCACCTCATTATGTCCGGTCGTGATGGTCAAGTGGATTAAGGCGTCTTGTACATACCAGTTGCGTTTGCTCCTGGGAGTATGGGTTCGAGTCACTTCTGGGGTGTGAGTTTTCAGTTGCATATTGTCCTGGGGACCATTCAGGCTTGTTCGCATTTGTGTTCCTCACGTGTGCCCCAAAGAATGAGGTGATTTGGTAAAGTGCTATGCCCAAGATTACTATCCGAGTGCCGGCGGTGGGGTGGTTCAAATAGCCTCGGCTATCACCTCATTATGTCCGGTCGTGATGGTCAAGTGGATTAAGGCGTCTTGTACATACCAGTTGCGTTTGCTCCTGGGAGTATGGGTTCGAGTCACTTCTGGGGTGTGAGTTTCAGTTGCATATTGTCCTGGGGACCATTCAGGCTTGTTCGCATTTGTGTTCCTCACGTGTGCCCCAAAGAATGAGGTGATTTGGTAAATTGCTATGCCCAAGACTACTATCCGCGTGCCGGCGGTGGGGTGGTTCAAATAGCCTCGGCTATCACCTCATTATGTCCGGTCGTGATGGTCAAGTGGATTAAGGCGTCTTGTACATACCAGTGGCGTTTGCTCCTGGGAGTATGGGTTCGAGTCACTTCTGGGGTGTGAGTTTTCAGTTGCATATTGTCCTGGGGACCATTCAGGCTTGTTCGCATTTGTGTTCCTCACGTGTGCCCCAAAGAATGAGGTGATTTGGTAAAGTGCTATGCCCAAGATTACTATCCGAGTGCCGGCGGTGGGGTGGTTCAAATAGCCTCGGCTATCACCTCATTATGTCCGGTCGTGATGGTCAAGTGGATTAAGGCGTCTTGTACATACCAGTTGCGTTTGCTCTGGGAGTATGGGTTCGAGTCACTTCTGGGGTGAGAGTTTTCAGTTGCATATTGTCCTGGGGACCATTCAGGCTTGTTCGCATTTGTGTTCCTCACGTGTGCCCCAAAGAATGAGGTGATTTGGTAAAGTGCTATGCCCAAGATTACTATCCGAGTGCCGGCGGTGGGGTGGTTCAAATAGCCTCGGCTATCACCTCATTATGTCCGGTCGTGATGGTCAAGTGGATTAAGGCGTCTTGTACATACCAGTTGCGTTTGCTCCTGGGAGTATGGGTTCGAGTCACTTCTGGGTGTGAGTTTTCAGTTGCATATTGTCCTGGGGACCATTCAGGCTTGTTCGCATTGTGTTCCTCACGTGTGCCCCAAAGAATGAGGTGATTTGGTAAAGTGCTATGCTCAAGATTACTATCCGAGTGCCGGCGGTGGGGTGGTTCAAATAGCCTCGGCTATCACCTCATTATGTCCGGTCGTGATGGTCAAGTGGATTAAGGCGTCTTGTACATACCAGTTGCGTTTGCTCCTGGGAGTATGGGTTCGAGTCACTTCTGGGGTGTGAGTTTTCAGTTGCATATTGTCCTGGGGACCATTCAGGCTTGTTCGCATTTGTGTTCCTCACGTGTGCCCAAAGAATGAGGTGATTTGGTAAAGTGCTATGCCCAGATTACTATCCGAGTGCCGGCGGTGGGGTGGTTCAAATAGCCTCGGCTATCACCTCATTATGTCCGGTCGTGATGGTCAAGTGGATTAAGGCGTCTTGTACATACCAGTTGCGTTTGCTCCTGGGAGTATGGGTTCGAGTCACTTCTGGGGTGTGAGTTTTCAGTTGCATATTGTCCTGGGGACCATTCAGGCTTGTTCGCATTTGTGTTCCTCACGTGTGCCCCAAAGAATGAGGTGATTTGGTAAAGTGCTATGCCCAAGATTACTATCCGAGTGCGGCCGGCGGTGGGGTGGTTCAAATAGCCTCGGCTATCACCTCATTATGTCCGGTCGTGATGGTCAAGTGGATTAAGGCGTCTTGTACATACCAGTTGCGTTTGCTCCTGGGAGTATGGGTTCGAGTCACTTCTGGGGTGTGAGTTTTCAGTTGCATATTGTCCTGGGGACCATTCAGGCTTGTTCGCATTGTGTTCCTCACGTGTGCCCCAAAGAATGAGGTGATTTGGTAAAATGCTATGCCCAAGATTACTATCCGAGTGCCGGCGGTGGGGTGGTTCAAATAGCCTCGGCTATCACCTCATTATGTCCGGTCGTGATGGTCAAGTGGATTAAGGCGTCTTGTACATACCAGTTGCGTTTGCTCCTGGGAGTATGGGTTCGAGTCACTTCTGGGGTGTGAGTTTTCAGTTGCATATTGTCCTGGGGACCATTCAGGCTTGTTCGCATTTGTGTTCCTCACGTGTGCCCCAAAGAATGAGGTGATTTGGTAAAATGCTATGCCCAAGATTACTATCCGAGTGCCGGCGGTGGGGTGGTTCAAATAGCCTCGGCTATCACCTCATTATGTCCGGTCGTGATGGTCAAGTGGATTAAGGCGTCTTGTACATACCAGTTGCGTTTGCTCCTGGGAGTATGGGTTCGAGTCACTTCTGGGGTGTGAGTTTTCAGTTGCATATTGTCCTGGGAACCATTCAGGCTTGTTCGCATTTGTGTTCCTCACGTGTGCCCCAAAGAATGAGGTGATTTGGTAAAATGCTATGCCCAAGATTACTATCCGAGTGCGGCGTGTGGGGTGGTTCAAATAGCCTCGGCTATCACCTCATTATGTCCGGTCGTGATGGTCAAGTGGATTAAGGCGTCTTGTACATACCAGTTGCGTTTGCTCCTGGGAGTATGGGTTCGAGTCACTTCTGGGGTGTGAGTTTTCAGTTGCATATTGTCCTGGGGACCATTCAGGCTTGTTCGCATTTGTGTTCCTCACGTGTGCCCCAAAGAATGAGGTGATTTGGTAAAATGCTATGCCCAAGATTACTATCCGAGTGCCGGCGGTGGGGTGGTTCAAATAGCCTCGGCTATCACTCATTATGTCCGGTCGTGATGATCAAGTGGATTAAGGCGTCTTGTACATACCAGTTGCGTTTGCTCCTGGGAGTATGGGTTCGAGTCACTTCTGGGGTGTGAGTTTTCAGTTGCATATTGTCCTGGGGACCATTCAGGCTTGTTCGCATTTGTGTTCCTCACGTGTGCCCCAAAGAATGAGGTGATTTGGTAAAGTGCTATGCCCAAGATTACTATCGAGTGCCGGCGGTGGGGTGGTTCAAATAGCCTCGGCTATCACCTCATTATGTCCGGTCGTGATGGTCAAGTGGATTAAGGCGTCTTGTACATACCAGTTGCGTTTGCTCCTGGGAGTATGGGTTCGAGTCACTTCTGGGGTGTGAGTTTCAGTTATATATATATATATATATATATATATATATATATATATATATATATTATATATATATATATATATATATATATATACATACATACATATATGTTTATTACACAGCTTTCTAAATGGCTTACCAAATCTTGTCTCCATTGTTAGGAACCATTTCCTCTTCTCATTTCACAAATTCTCTTGAATTAGTTAACAAATTGAATAGTGTTCCTGTCACTCCTGATTTAAAGTTAATCAGTTTTGACGTTTGTTCCTTGTTTACAAAGGTACCGGTCGATGATATTCTCGATTATCTTGTCCATCAACTAATCAATCATGATTTGCCTCTTTCTCCTGATACTGTTGTCAGTCTTGTTAAGTTGTGCATTAAAGAATGTAAATTTACCTTTAATAATGATTATTATTTACAGACTTTTGGAATGGCAATGGGAGAATCCTTTATCGCCATTGCTCTCAAACTTGTACATGAAAATTTTTCGAAAGAAATTTGTTTCAAAATTCCCCTGGAATCATTCCATGGTTTAGATATGTTGATGATATTTTGTGTATATGGCCAAACATGTAAAACACAGACGAATTTGTAGCTAAACTTAATGATCAAGTCACCTCTATAACATTTCCTACCTTGGCTACCTTGGCTACCTTGAGGTGCTTTCGGGGCTTAGTGTCCCCGCGGCCCGGTCGTCGACCAGGCCTCCTGGTTGCTGGATTGATCAACCAGGCTGTTAGACGCGGCTGCTCGCAGCCTGACGTATGAGTCACAGCCTGGTTGATCATGACCCTTGAGCTAGTCATGGCTAAGGAGATGTACAAGTTTAGATTCAAGATTTTTGACCATTCTAAAAAGCACACTTGCCTCTAATTAGTACAGTAACAGTGTACTACATTTAATTCAGTACTAAAAATCAATCATTATTCAGAAAAAGTGTCCTAATAAAAAACATTATGTATCCCCCCCCCCTCCATTATTTCACATAACATATTAATTGGAGAAAGTTATCTTGGGTAGTAAATACCAATCGCAGATTTATCAACTTGATGTATATGGCCTCACATTCTATTACCATTATCATAAATACAGCATACATATTTAGAATTTTCCAAAGTCAGCACTTATAGTCTAAATTTTATACAAAAAAACTATTTGTGCAATACATCACAGTTGAGCTAAAAAAACTTAACCCTATCCATGACAAATAATGCATTATGTATAATGACTTTCTGCAGAACCTCTTCACGCAAACTGTAATTATAAAATACAAAATTGTGATTGAATGCACCATAGATCAACTGCATAACACCCATGATAATTAATAACGTGTTGCAGTTACAGTCAGAAGAGTATGATTGTCCTCCAGAGCCAAGACCGGCACTAGTGATATCGTAGCCAGACCCCGAGGCACCGCCTCGACGAGGGCTTGTTGCAGCAAGGAACGAGACAAGCCACCACTACGGTAAAATAATGTTAGTCCGAAGGGCATCGCAGTATCGGCTTTGGTAATCGTGTACTGAATGACTTCTTTTATCATCTCACAACTTAGGTCATCCGGTGAAAAAACAACTTGCTGTTGTGTTGACCGCACAAACAGAGTTGTCATGATACCATCTTCTTCTTTATCTTACGCTAACTTCCCTCTTGTATAACCCTTCTCTTCATATTCAAACTTGTCATTTTCAACACAAGCCCAAGTTTGCCACTCCACTAAGGCAGCACGTGGCAAGCCAGGCACCACAACATACGTCGAGATCTGAGACTCACTCAGCCGAGCCATCATCCTTCTAGCCACACCAATGTCCGATAGTCTGGTCACAAAACAAACACCTTGCACGACAGCTCTTATATCAGAGGATGAAGCCACTGCTGTGATGACTCTTGACACATGTCGCAGAGCTAGACGAGCTTGTACTTCAACTCCTCCAGTTACCACTTGTAATGTGCCTGGCACCAGTCCAATCATGCCAGCTACCACCACCACACTGCCCACCTTTACTGCCTGGCTATATGGCCCATATTGGCTGGTGCCCAGTGAGAGATCCCTGGACGTGCATAGTTGTGCGAGATGTGGGATTGTAACGTATTTTCATCCTCATCAGTGGTCATATGACTCTGTCTCCAACCAGACACATCAAACTGTACTCTACATCACTTGGAAGAGGCACCTCTACACAAACTCTAACTGGTGGATTAGATGAGAAGTATTTGATGTACTGAGCATTGAGTTGGACATAATCATTTATATCCTGCACGTACATCTTCACACAAACTAAGTGATGCAACTCCATTTCTTCACCAAGCAAACATTCTTTTAACTTCATGAGAGCTTCCTCTGCAGTGTGGCCAGAGAAGCTGCCAGCAAAAGTAAAGCCTGTGATGGTGCGAACAACACTGAAGTGCAGGTCATCTGGCACTTCCGGTGAAGACACCACATCACCTTCAAATGGCTCATAGCTGGTTATAGAGGTATCAGCATCTTCTATATGTGACTCCTTTGCCTGGTCCTCGGCTTGTTGCTCCTCCTCAGCCAGTTTTAAGTCGCACAGAAACTCTTCTGGGCCGCGTAGTCCTGCTGCCTTCACTAACTCTAGCTGGCTCACTTCATCCCCAATCTCTTTATCACAAGCTCTAAAGACTTCAGATTCAGGTATGCTTCAGTCTCCTATGGAGTCAGTCTCCTATGGAGACTGAAGTTGATAAATGTTTGCCATTCCTAGATGTACTTATTCATAGGGAAAGATTTTTCACTAAAGTTTAGTGTCTACAGAAACCTACGAATAATTTATCTTATGTTCATTATTTCTAATTATTTCTCAGGACATAGATAAACAATCAATTTTTTCCTCTATGTATCTAAGAGCTCTTCGGGTTGTTAGTTCAGAATTCTTAGATGAAGAGTTTAAGAATATTGATTCTCTTGGTCTCAAACTTTGTTATACACAAAGTTTTTTCGAAGTTTGCCGTAGCAAAGCACGTCGTACATATTATAATAATTTATGCAGTGAGAAAATTCGCCCAAAGAATGTGTTATGTTTACCATATTTCTCTGGGTTTGAAAATATTGTTAATACCTTGAAACTTTTCGATATACATGTATTGTTTAATTACGAAAATACTGATGGTAACTATTAGTTAGGAACAGCCCTCGTAGTGATAATTATGTCATTTATATAATACCTTGTAAAGACTGTAATAAGTTCTATGTTGGGTAAACATCTAAAGATTTGAAGTGTAGAATTCCGCAACATAAATACTGTGTAAGACATGGCCAATTGTCTAATGCTTTGTTCATCTGTCAGAAGATGCTCACCAAATTGATTGGGAGATGACTTCTTCAATAACGAATTGTAAAAGCACTTATAACAGGAACATAACTGAATCTGCTTTAATACAGATTACAAAATCATGTAATTTGAACATTAGCAGTGGTTTATATAACTTAGATCCATTTTTGATAGATCAATTAAAGGGCGATTTGAGTAGGATCATTGATACCCATTTGTCTCACTAATTCATTGTAAATATTTGCTAGCTTATGCTATTATTATCCATATATGGGCCTATTGTTGCAACTCTTATCTTATATCCACCTAATCCCATCCATATATTTGTCATTGTACTTCACTTCACCTCTCTCTCCTGCCTATATATGTCCAATACTTGACTTGTAAATCATTCCTTCTGAAGATGTATTAATATATGAAAGTACTTAAGGATATTCCTGTTTTAATTCTTCTTTCGTAGTCTGACACTGTCATATATATATATATATATATATATATATATATATATATAATATATAATATATAATATAGGTACATGCCTAAATATACAGCAGCAGGCGCCCTTAAATACAAACTTACATTCATACAAATATACATGTCGACATGGATAAAAATCCTTCAGTGGGGGGGAAGGGGTGAGGGAAGGGGAGGCAGTTGGGCAGAGGGGGAAGGGGGGGGGTGAGTAAGGCAGCGACGTGTGAGCGCATTCATTATGGGATGGGGAGGGAGAGGGGGGTGAGAGAGAGGTGGGTGGAGGTGACGAGAGGCATAGGGGAGGGGAGAGAGAGGGAGGGTGATGGGGAGGGGAACGTAAAAATCGTGTCCTCTCTACCTCTTCCACCTCCCCCTCCCCCTCCCCACCTCCCCCTCCCCCCTCCCCCCTCCATCATTCACAGAATAAAGCTTCCCTAAAAGTTTAAGAGCAAGTCATTCTTATACTAATGAGCGGAGCAGGAGATACACAGCTCTATTACCTGGAGGGAAGTGAGGGAGGGAGAGTGAGGGAGGGAGGGAAGGAAGGATATAGAGGGAGGAGAGAACGGAGGAGGGAGGCAAAATAAGAGATAGGGAAGGAGGAGGGAGAGAGTGAGGAGTGAGGGAAATATAGAAGAAATAAGGAAAATGGAAAGAAAGTTCGACTAAAAAGCGGTTCCATCAGCTGTTGTACCACAACCATGACTGTTGTATCACAACCATGGCTGTTGTACCACAACCATGACTGTTGTATCAGCTGTTGTACCACAACCATCACTGTTGTATCAGCTGTTGTACCACAACAATGACTGTTGTATCAGCTGTTGTACCACAACAATGACTGTTGTATCAGCTGTTGTACCACAACCATGACTGTTGTATCAGCTGTTGTACCACAACCATCACTGTTGTATCAGCTGTTGTACCACAACCATGACTGTTGTATCAGCTGTTGTACCACAACCATGACTGTTGTATCAGCTGTTGTACCACAACCATGACTGTTGTATCAGCTGTTGTACCACAACCATGACTGTTGTATCAGCTGTTGTACCACAACCATGACTGTTGTACCACAACCATGACTGTTGTACCACAACCATGACTGTTGTACCACAACCATGACTGTTGTATCAGCTGTTGTACCACAACAATGACTGTTGTATCAGCTGTTGTACCACAACCATGACAGTTGTATCAGCTGTTGTACCACAACCATGACTGTTGTATCAGCTGTTGTACCACAACCATGACTGTTGTATCAGCTGTTGTACCACAACCATGACTGTTGTATCAGCTGTTGTACCACAACCATGACTGTTGTATCAGCTGTTGTACCACAACCATGACTGTTGTATCAGCTGTTGTACCACAACCATGACTGTTGTATCAGCTGTTGTACCACAACCATGACTGTTGTATCAGCTGTTGTACCACAACCATGACTGTTGTATCAGCTGTTGTACCACAACCATGACTGTTGTATCAGCTGTTGTACCACAACCATGACTGTTGTATCAGCTGTTGTACCACAACCATGACTGTTGTATCAGCTGTTGTACCACAACCATGACTGTTGTATCAGCTGTTGTACCACAACAATGACTGTTGTATCAGCTGTTGTACCACAACCATGACTGTTGTATCAGCTGTTGTACCACAACCATGACTGTTGTATCAGCTGTTGTACCACAACCATGACTGTTGTATCAGCTGTTGTACCACAACCATGACTGTTGTATCAGCTGTTGTACCACAACAATGTTGTATCAGCTGTTGTACCACAACAATGTTGTATCAGCTGTTGTACCACAACAATGACTGTTGTATCAGCTGTTGTACCACAACCATGACTGTTGTATCAGCTGTTGTACCACAACCATGACTGTTGTATCAGCTGTTGTACCACAACCATGACTGTTGTATCAGCTGTTGTACCACAACAATGACTGTTGTACCACAACCATGACTGTTGTATCAGCTGTTGTACCACAACCATGACTGTTGTATCAGCTGTTGTACCACAACCATGACTGTTGTATCAGCTGTTGTACCACAACAATGACTGTTGTACCACAAACCATGACTGTTGTATCAGCTGTTGTACCACAACAATGACTGTTGTATCAGCTGTTGTACCACAACAATGACTGTTGTATCAGCTGTTGTACCACAACAATGACTGTTGTATCAGCTGTTGTACCACAACAATGACTGTTGTATCAGCTGTTGTACCACAACAATGACTGTTGTATCAGCTGTTGTACCACAACCATGACTGTTGTATCAGCTGTTGTACCACAACCATGACTGTTGTATCAGCTGTTGTACCACAACCATGACTGTTGTATCAGCTGTTGTACCACAACCATGACTGTTGTACCACAACCATGACTGTTGTACCACAACCATGACTGTTGTACCACAACCATGACTGTTGTACCACAACCATGACTGTTGTACCACAACCATGACTGTTGTATCAGCTGTTGTACCACAACAATGACTGTTGTATCAGCTGTTGTACCACAACAATGTTGTATCAGCTGTTGTACCACAACAATGACTGTTGTATCAGCTGTTGTACCACAACAATGACTGTTGTACCACAACCATGACTGTTGTATCAGCTGTTGTACCACAACCATGACTGTTGTATCAGCTGTTGTACCACAACAATGACTGTTGTATCAGCTGTTGTACCACAACAATGACTGTTGTATCAGCTGTTGTACCACAACATGACTGTTGTATCAGCTGTTGTACCACAACAATGACTGTTGTATCAGCTGTTGTACCACAACCATGACTGTTGTATCAGCTGTTGTACCACAACAATGACTGTTGTATCAGCTGTTGTACCACAACAATGTTGTATCAGCTGTTGTACCACAACAATGTTGTATCAGCTGTTGTACCACAACAATGTTGTATCAGCTGTTGTACCACAACAATGACTGTTGTATCAGCTGTTGTACCACAACAATGACAGTTGTATCAGCTGTTGTACCACAACAATGACAGTTGTATCAGCTGTTGTACCACAACCATGACTGTTGTATCAGCTGTTGTACCACAACCATGACTGTTGTATCAGCTGTTGTACCACAACAATGACAGTTGTATCAGCTGTTGTACCACAACCATGACTGTTGTACCACAACAATGACAGTTGTATCAGCTGTTGTACCACAACAATGACTGTTGTATCAGCTGTTGTACCACAATGACTGTTGTACCACAACAATGACTGTTGTACCACAACAATGACTGTTGTATCAGCTGTTGTACCACAATGACTGTTGTACCACAACCATGACTGTTGTATCAGCTGTTGTACCACAACAATGACAGTTGTATCAGCTGTTGTACCACAATGACTGTTGTACCACAACAATGACTGTTGTATCAGCTGTTGTACCACAACAATGACAGTTGTATCAGCTGTTGTACCACAACAATGACAGTTGTATCAGCTGTTGTACCACAACAATGACTGTTGTATCAGCTGTTGTACCACAATGACTGTTGTACCACAACAATGACTGTTGTATCAGCTGTTGTACCACAATGACTGTTGTACCACAACAATGACTGTTGTATCAGCTGTTGTACCACAACAATGACTGTTGTACCACAACAATGACAGTTGTATCAGCTGTTGTACCACAACAATGACTGTTGTATCAGCTGTTGTACCACAATGACTGTTGTACCACAACAATGACAGTTGTATCAGCTGTTGTACCACAACAATGACTGTTGTACCACAACAATGACAGTTGTATCAGCTGTTGTACCACAACAATGACTGTTGTATCAGCTGTTGTACCACAACAATGACAGTTGTATCAGCTGTTGTACCACAATGACTGTTGTACCACAACAATGACTGTTGTATCAGCTGTTGTACCACAATGACTGTTGTACCACAACCATGACTGTTGTATCAGCTGTTGTACCACAACAATGACACTTGTATCAGCTGTTGTACCACAACAATGTTGTATCAGCTGTTGTACCACAACAATGACAGTTGTATCAGCTGTTGTACCACAACAATGACTGTTGTACCACAACAATGACTGTTGTACCACAACAATGACTGTTGTATCAGCTGTTGTACCACAACAATGACAGTTGTATCAGCTGTTGTACCACAACAATGACTGTTGTACCACAACAATGACTGTTGTACCACAACAATGACTGTTGTACCACAACCATGACTGTTGTATCAGCTGCTGTACCACAACAATGACACTTGTATCAGCTGTTGTACCACAACAATGACACTTGTATGACCTGTTGTACCACAACAATGACTGTTGTATCAGCTGTTGTACCACAACAATGACTGTTGTATCAGCTGTTGTACCACAACAATGACTGTTGTATCAGCTGTTGTACCACAACAATGACAGTTGTATCAGCTGTTGTACCACAACAATGACAGTTGTATCAGCTGTTGTACCACAACAATGACAGTTGTATCAGCTGTTGTACCACAACAATCAGCTGTTGTCTGTGATAGAAATGTATTTTGGTGTACATTAATACTGTATCCAGGACATATCCTCGTGGATCACAAGGAAACAGACCGTAATTCTAAACAAAATTAATTGGTAGAAAGTTGACAAATAATAGCTAATGAATGTATCTATGAGTTCAGAAATTGAACATAATAAATTTGGAAATTGAGAGGAAATTGGAAGGCATCGTGAACACCCACCCCCTTCCCCCCCTCTCTGTGCCTAACCCCACCTCTGCCTGCTTGACCCCACCTCTCCGTGCCTGACCCCACCTCTGCCTGCTTGACCCACCTCTCCGTGTCTGACCCCACCCCCTCCGTGTCTGACTCCACCTCTCCGTGCCTGACCCCATCTCTCCGTGCCTGACCCCACCTCTCCGTGTCTGACCCCACCTCTCCGTGTCTGACCCCACCCCCTCCGTGTCTGACTCCACCTCTCCGTGCCTGACCCCATCTTCCGTGCCTGACCCCACCTCTCCGTGCCTGACCCACCCTCTCCGTGTCTGACTCCACCTCTCCGTGCCTGACCCCACCTCTCCGTGCCTGACCCCACCTCTCCGTGCCTGACCCCTCCTCTCCGTGCCTGACCCCACCCCCTCCGTGCCTGACCCCATCCAATCCGTGCCTGACCCCACCCACTCCGTGCCTGACCCCACCTCTCCGTGCCTGACCCCACCTCTCCGTGCCTGACCCCACCTCTCCGTGCCTGACCCCACCTCTCCGTGCCTGACCCCACCTCTCCGTGCCTGACCCCACCTCTCCGTGCCTGACCCCACCCTCTCCGTGCCTGACCCCACCCTCTACGTGCCTGACCCCACCCTCTCCGTGCCTGACCCCACCCTCTCCGTGCCTGACCCCACCCACTCCGTGCCTGACCCCACCCTCTCCGTGCCTGACCCCACCCTCTCCGTGCCTGACCCCACCCTCTCCGTGCCTGACCCCACCTCTCCGTGCCTGACCCCACCCCCTCCGTGCCTGACCCCACCCCCTCCGTGCCTGACCCCACCCTCTCCGTGCCTGACCCCACCTCTCCGTGTCTGACCCCACCCCCTCCGTGTCTGACTCCACCTCTCCGTGCCTGACCCCACCTCTCCGTGCCTGACCCCACCTCTCCGTGCCTGACCCCACCCTCTCCGTGCCTGACCCCACCTCTCCGTGCCTGACCCCACCCTCTCCGTGCCTGACCCCACCTGCGACCAGGCACACTCCTGCTATACAGAGGAGCCCTTCCTCTGGATTTCCAAGAGCAATCTCCCGCCACCACCACTTGTGGCTGGTCGACTCACGTGGTAGAACCATACTGGGTCTACCATGTTGGGTTCTCAACCCGTTCTCGCAAATTCGTAAAGTCAATATTGACTTAGTAAATAAGTGCATAGGTGACATATTAAACATAATAGATACCCTTAAATAGCTTCATAGAAACACCGACCTTACCTAACCTTGTTAGTATCTTAAGATAAGCATCTTATAGCTTCGTAATTACAATTGTTAACCTATAATAGGTATAGGTTAAGTAATAATTGTAATTACGAAGCAATAAGATGCTTATCTTAAGATACTAACAAGGTTAGTAAGGTCGGTGTTTTCTATGAAGCTATTTAAGGGTATCTATTATGTTTAGTATATCACCTATGCACGTAGTTAATAAGTCAATATTGACTATACGAATTTGCGAGAACGGGTTGTGGGTTCTATCGCCAGGGACCTGTGGAAAGTCATTGGGGGGCAGAGCGCCCTTTCTGGCCCAAAACTTTGGTCTACATAACTAATAACCATGTTTAACTAGGAATGATTAAATGCATAAGAATATATATGCTTGTGTATAAAAATATGTAAGAATATAATAGTTTACGCTAAAGTTCATTAGCGAGAGGTAATTAAGCGTAGCTGCGGACGCCGCGTTAAACTTGTTCCGGGAGAGTATGACGGAGCTCAAGATTTGCATCCGTGTAAAATCATATATTTTGTCCTAAATTATCTTTGTGTGTTTTTTTTTCTCTTGTTTCGGGTTGGCAGGTTGGTCGGGTAGGATTTTCTCGTCAGAAAATATATATTTGTCCAGACTAAAAGCAAATTTAAAAGTAAAGTTGAAGGATTTGCTAAATAGGTGCGTCGGACCAAGAACTGTGTTGGTTAAGGAAGTCAAGTTTACAAACACCGTCTTGTCAACGATCTCTTATGTAAACTCTAATGCATATTATTCCACACTCACTTAAACTTTCTGTTATTTTACCAGTTAAGTTAACCATGAATTATCCTTAGAATAAATCATATAATGATGAATGAATATGAACAATTAACTTAGAATTACCTGAATTATTTACGACCGTATTTCTGGTTCTCATAAAAATCGAATATATATTAAATCTCTACAAGGTCTTCTTAACGATACTCGTTATTATATGCTAACGGACGCTTCACACTTCAACATTGGTCTCACATGTGTTAAAAATGTTATCATTTTAACAATAATACACAAAATGTTTATTTCTATATTTGATTACATCAGGCGAGACTATTACTAAGACATTGATGGTGTTTTCCACCATCAATGTCTTAGAAAACCTTCATGGTGAAAACCATGAAGGTTTTCTTCAATGATTTTCATGAAATGCCTCAACACGTCACATGGTGTCCCGAGTCCTAGATCTTTAGCCCTGATTTAATGTGTACATACGGGCTCACCATAGCCCGTGCTACTTGGAACTTTTTGTTCCAAGGAGCGAATTTTAAACAACAAAACAATAATGTCTCCAGTTCTTCCCAAGCATCAATTATGTCGGTTGGTGTTGGCTTTATAGGCCTATTAATAATTTAACCCTGGTAGACCAGCAAGAGTCTCAACAGAGAGCAAGAGTCTCAACAGAGAGCAAGAGTCTCAACAGAGAGCAAGAGTCTCAACAGAGAGCAAGAGTCTCAACAGAGAGCAAGAGTCTCAACAGAGAGCAAGAGTCTCAACAGAGAGCAAGAGTCTCAATAGAGAGCAAGAGTCTCGACAGAGGGCAAGAGTCTCGACAGAGGGCAAGAGTCTCGACAGAGGGCAAGAGTCTCGACAGAGGGCAAGAGTCTCGACAGAGGGCAAGAGTCTCGACAGAGAGCAAGAGTCTCGACAGAGGGCAAGAGTCTCAACAGAGAGCAAGAGTCTCAACAGAGGGCAAGAGTCTCAACAGAGGGCAAGAGTCTCAACAGAGGGCAAGAGTCTCAACAGAGGGCAAGAGTCTCAACAGAGGGCAAGAGTCTCAACAGAGGGCAAGAGTCTCAACAGAGGGCAAGAGTCTCAACAGAGGGCAAGAG
>NC_059629.1:5333265-5335765 GCF_020424385.1 Procambarus clarkii
GAGGGCAGAAGAAAATAATAATAGATAAGGAAAAGGAAAATAGATAGGAATACCTATATATATATATATATATATATATATATAATATATATATATATATATATATATATATATATATATATATATATATATATATATATATATGTCGTACCTAATAGCCAGAACGCACTTCTCAGCCTACTATTCAAGACCCGATTTGCCTAATAAGCCAAGTTTTCATGAATTAATGTTTTTCGTCTACCTAACCTACCTAACCTAACCTAACCTAGCTTTTTTTGGCTACCTAACCTAACCTTTCCTATAAATATAGGTTAGGTTAGGTTAGGTAGGGTTGGTTAGGTTCGGTCATATATCTACGTTAATTTTAACTCCAATAAAAAAAAATTGACCTCATACATAGAGGAAAAGGGTTGCTTTATCATTTACATATAAGAAAAAAATATAGTAAATATATTAATTCAGGAAAACTTGGCTTATTAGGCAAATCGGGCCTTGAATAGTAGGCTGAGAAGTGAGTTCTGGTACTAGGTACGACAATATATATATATATATATATATATATATAATATATATATTATATATATATATATATATATATATATATTTATTATGTGTGTGCGTGTCGTACCTAATAGCCAGAACGCACTTCTCAGCCTACTATGCAAGGCCCGATTTGCCTAATAAGCCAAGTTTCCATGAATTAATGTTTTTTCGTCTACCTAACCTACCTAACCTAACCTAACCTAGCTTTTTTTGGCTACTGTGACGGAGTTCCCCCCTTATAATTCTCCCACGCCTGCAGTAAGAGTCATGTCTGCTTTTCCCAAGCGTTCTCTACGTTGCAGGCTACAATTTGATATATGGGAGAGAGTGAAGTGTTCTCGGAGACCCGAGAAATTTGTGAAATAGTAATATTTTGGCCTGTGGTATAGGCCCTTTAGGGAGCCAAGATGGCGCTTACCTCTCTGATCTCCCGCCAAAACCGTGTGACGTCAGTGGCACCGGATTGGTCACCGACAGCAATGTGGCACCGGGAGCCATGAAAACCTCCCATAGTAAAAGTGACGTCACGAAGGAAGGGGGTCCGGCCAGCGCGCCAAGCTGGCGCCAGCAGTCAGACACGACACGTCATAGAGGTCGGACGTGCGACGAGTGGTCTTGTCTGTCGGACAGCTGTTTCCCACTACCGTGGATTTACGCGTCACCTGAAGTCCGCCAGTACTCTGAGAAGTCTTCCCTAGTTCATGTGTTGAACCAGAAGAGGGAATTGACGGTTATTTGAGCAACAAGTGCTCCAGTCAGGTACTGTGCCAGTAGCAGTGAAGCCGTGCAGTGACGTATGTTGACGTCTGTGGCAATTCACCAGTTCGTGACAGCGTAGTGGCAGACAGAGCCACTGGGTAGCTGAGGAAGAGAGGACTATTTGGGGGAAACCGAACGACTGCAGCTGAGACGTAGGCGACAGCCGTTGCTGGGAGAAGACGACGGCCAGGAGACCGACTCCAACCTTCAAGAAGTCAAGAAGGAGGACGGACCTGCAGTGAGGAGGCACGGAGACGACGCGCTAAACGGTGGGACGACGAGAGGCTCTGGTAGGACACGACGACGTGTAGTGTGGGGGCGTTCCCGACACGAGGACCAGGAGCTACATCTCGACTCTCATCGGAGGATAGGGTGAAGTAGGTGGTTCTAGTTCCCTCCCCATTCCCCTTTAGTTAGCTATATATTTGGCTATATAATCTAGCCCGAAGATTTATATGTCGTGAGCAAGTCTCACCTATGTCACGGTAAAGCACCAGTGTGCTAGACAGTACTATCAAGAGTACTTGTAGTATTCATGTTGATTATTGGTGTGTACAGGCACCAGGAACCAGTGATAAATTTACTGTGTTGTGTATATCTTTCTATAGATTTTGATATGAACATATAGTGGTAAAATTATATATAAGATTATGCCAGTATTTGGAGGTTAGGCTATGTGCCCAGAAACTATTTATTTCCATGTATTGATGATTGATTTATATACCATATATATGTCTATGTTCATTCAGTGAATAATCATTTGTGAGTACAGTGAATCATTGCGTTATCGCCAACGAGAGAAAGTACTGAAAACTCCAGTGTTAATAGTTCATAATATATTGTTGAGAGAAGAACAATGTGAAGCCATTACAGTGAATCATTATAGCATTGATTGTAGAAAAGACTGTTTGAGCCTGAGTACAGTGTAACTGAGTAATCCGGTTTATTTAGCCAATATCGAGTGTGCGAGTTTCTAGTAATATTGGAGAATTTAAAGAAACCGCGCGCGTGAATCTAGCAAACAAGCAAATTTCGCGCGGAGAGTCCATTGCGATCAGCTGTTCTGACACTTGATGAGGAGGGGAGAGTGTTGCCACCTAATGATCGCGGACTATTCGTGGGAACTTCCGGCCGCGTCAGGATTTGCTGATTTATGTGTTGTTGTTTGGCTTTGTGACATCTTTCATACATTTTAAGT